>JAEHOC010000039.1:600000-880000 GCA_016834605.1 Chlamydomonas incerta
CGTGCCGCCCCCGGGCCGACCCCATGCCCGTCGCCCTAGTCTCCGCTCGGTCCTGACCCTGCAACACTTAATTGCTTAATTACCACGCAATATACTTGTTCCAACAAGCATAAAACTGAAGAGTCAAAGTGTTAAGCCGCGTCCTCGTCGCTCCTTCGCGAAGGCGCTCCTTCCTTTGTTTTGTCGAATCAATAAATCATGTCGCAGTTATCAAATGACATTTAGTATGAAGATGTCCACTTTACACACACTCGCTTGAAGTTGAAACGCTGAAAATGCTCACGCGGTGTCGAGCGACTCAGATTAAAGGACGCTCGCACTTAGCACCCACAGCAAACTGATGATGGCGCTAAGGAGCTAGTCCATAGTATGGCGGAGCTCACCTACACGGGCCGCGACCGCCGGGCTGGTGGGGCCGCAGCGGGCTCGCCCGCGCCCGCACCCGGTGGTGCCCCGCACCACCTGCAGCGGCCCTCCACCGCTTCCCCCCGGCTCCAAAGCCACCCCTGGGCATCGCCACAGCAACCAGCTGGCAACGCCCCGCCGCGCAGCCGCGCCGCGGGCGCGGGCGCCGGCGCGCCAGCTGCAGCCGGGGCAGCACCGGGAGCAGTGCGTGCCAGCGCCGGGGCGGCAGGCGGCGGCGGCGGCGGCGGCGGCGGCGGCGGCAGCGGGGCGCGGCAGCGGCCACGCTCCGCGGCGCACCTTCGAGCCACGGGCGGGCCTCGCACACAGCTCGAGCGGCTGGACATCCCCAGCCCGCCGCCGCCCCCTGCTCGCCAGTTCGGGCGGGTGTCGCTGTACGATCACGCCACTGAGGACATGCCGCCGCACCTGGTGCCGGGTGAGGCTTGAGGCGCGAGGCGTGGGGCTTGAAGCTTGAGGCAGGCCTAGTTGATGGGCGTGTGGAAGGGAGGCCGGGGGGGGGGGGGCTAGCCGTGCGCATGCAAACGGTGACGGGTGCATTTGGAGTGCCGAGTGGAGTGTGGGGGTGTCCCGGTGCCTGGCCAGTTTAGTTTGGAGCTGCCCACTGGGGTTGTGAGTGGAGGCAGTGCGCTGGAAGGGCCAAGGTTGGTTTCACCGTACCAGCCTCACACGCCCAGCTACGCAAGGCGCGCGCATCCGCTTCGCGTGGCGAAAGCCCCTTCCCCCCTTGGCGCCACCGCCACGCCCCCCCCCCCACGCAGGCCCCAAGATCCTGCGCGACCTGGACCGGCCGCGTGTGGGCTTCCCCGCCCGGCCGCCCGAGGACTTCCTGCGCTCGGGCGAGGGGCTGACGCTGCGGCAGCGCAACACGCTGACGCACCACCTGCGGAAGAATCCCGTCAACAGGTGCGGCGGCGGCGGCGGTGGTGGTGGTTATGATTGTGGTGGCTATGTGGTGTGACGGTGGTGTGGCGGCGGTGGTGCTGGCGGGTGGAAGCGTGGGTGTGGCCGGGTCCGTTACGACTGCGCGGTCGCTGCATCCGGACACCCAGTGCGCCCAGCACGCATTTACGCTGTGTACCCTCTCATCCGCCCCGCCCCTCCTCGGCCCACACCCCTGCTGCAGGGAGCCGCCGTTCGTCAAGGGCACGGGCGGCGTGCACCTGTCCTACGACTCGCTGTTCGCCTACAAATCATCGCCGCCGTCGCGGCAGGTGCGTGTCCGGCCTGGATGAGGTGCCGTATAGTTGGGGCCGCATGGACTTCTAGCCATGTGACATGCGCTCGTGTCCGGCCTGTGGGCGCGCGAGCGGTTGCGGCGCGCTGCAGGCCTGCCCTCCATGGCCCCGCCCTGCCGCTCGCCCTGCTTCTGCAGCCGCCATGTGCACCGACCGCCTCACCCATATTCAGATTGGGCTGGCCAACCACAATCCCCCACACCTGCCTGCTGTCTGCCCTGCTACACTCCTCTCTTACCATCCTTGCAACCCCCAAACACAACCCCCCACACGCCCTGTTGCTCCGCCGCAGCCGCTGCCGCACTCGCTGCTGCGCACCTACTACGACAACGGCACTCTGGACTTCGTGAGCGTGCGCTGGCGGGGCGCGCGCGCGGACGCGCTGGCCTGGAGCCGGCGCGTGGACAAGGGTGCGTCGCGGACCCGTGGCGGGATGGCCTAATGGAGTACCGGGGCAGGGCCGGGTGCGGGATGGGGGTGGCGGTGTGGGGTGCAAGTTCGAGCCCAAGCTACAAGCTAAGGCCAAATGCATTGTGTTCCCGGGCGGCTGGGATGAGCGAGTGGGTGTGCAGGCTGGGGTGGAACGGCTGAGTTGCTGGTGAGGGCCAGGGCCATCTCAACGCCCACCACCGCCGCCACCACCACCCGCCTGACCCCTCTGCGCAGGCGAGGAGGGCGGCGCTCGCTCCAGCGCCTTCACGGCCTGGGGCAGCGAGCTGCCGGGCGAGGTGGACCCGGCCACGTGGCTGCCCGTGTTCATGGACGGCATACGCGAGTACGAGGAGCCGTACAGGTGTGGGGTGGGGTGGGGGTAGTTTTCTCCAATTCCCAAATCAACCATGGGGGCGCTGGAAGGGTAGCCGGGTAGACAACAGCGATCGAGGCCTGCGTCCCGATGGCGTTCACGCCCACCTTTCATGCATTCAGAATGCGGTCATTCATCCGTTCACTCGTTTACATCGCTTCGGCCATGACTACACCTTGCATTCGTTCCTTCGCGCACTCACTCTCACCGCTTTCTTGCGCCATGCACTGCACTGCACCAGCGCCCGCCCGGGTGCCCTGCACGACCGCTGGTGGCGCCGAGTGGTGACGCCCTGGTGCTGTCCGCAGGTTCCTGGCCATTCGCGGCTCGGAAGACCTCATGTACCGGGCGGGGGACACGTGAGCGCGCGCCCGGGGGGGCGGGGAGGGGGCGGGTTGGAGGTTTGGGGGGAGGTGTGGAGGATTGGCGAGGGGGGAGGGAAGGGAGTGCGGACAAGTGGATTCGCCCAGTCACAGGCCCAGTCACAGGGTCGCAGCCCCAGCCCCAGCACGCCCTCGTCTCCGCGCAACCCAGGGCCGCCCTCCAACCCTGCTCCCCCTCTCCCGTCCCCCCGCTCCTCCCGCCCCCCACCCACGCGCAGGCTGCACCACTTTGCGGACGCGCTGGTGGCGCCGCTCAAGGTGGCGCTGGACACCCGGGAGCCCACCACCGTGGCGGTGGCGCTGCAGGTAGCTGGGGAAAGGGTGCGTGTGTGCGCATGTGTTGTTTGTGTGCGCGTGTGCGGGCGGCGGTGAGGTGGCAGTTGGGTTGTGGGCGCGGGCGCGGGTGCGGGTGCAGTGGGGACAGCGCGTCCAGCGCTGCGAGTTCACTGACGCTGCTCGTCGCGTCACACTGTTCGCGTCATTCCCCCTGCTTACGCCCAGCGCTCCTGCTTGCTATTACGCGTGGGTTGTGGTTATTTAACCCAGCACGCCGCCCTCCGCCCGCGCCATCCCGCACTCCTGTGCAGCTGATGAACAACGCCATCCGCCTGGACCCGGCGGTGGCGGCCGTGTGGGCGCCGCACTACTGGCAGTTCGCGCAGGTGGGGGGCGGTGGGGGCTAGTCTATTTCAATGCCGCGGCACGGCGCGGCGCGGCGCGGTGGGGGCGCGGAGGGGGGCAGGGGGTGGGCGGTGCAGGGGGCGTGTCGCGTACAGCGCGGAGGGTTGGAGAGGTGGGGGCAGTTGGGCTCACGTACACGTGCTGCACCTCTCCAGCACAGGGGTATCCGTAAGTAACACCGGCACGCTTCGGGTGGGGGCTTTATTCTCACATGCTCACGCACATGCTCACGCACATGCTCACGCACATGCTCTCTAACTTGTGCTCTCTAACACATGCTCTCACGCACACGCGCATGCGCACACGCACACGCGGTCGTACAGGTGCTGAACCTGTTCCGCGGCCGCGGCGGCGGTCTGGTGGTGGACATGGGCTACAACAAGCGCGACGCGGCGTCCTGCGGCCGGCTGGCCACCGCCTTCATGACCGACTTCGAGGTGGGGGGGGGGGGGCGGAGGGTGTCGGGGGGGGGGGGGCGGAGGGGAGGGAGGGGGTGAGGGAGGGGGAGGGGAGGGGGTGCGGAGGGGTAGTTCGTTCCACAGTCAATCATCGCCGGTTAGGGTTGCGGGTGGGGGCCGGCTGACCGCGGCTGGGATGGCCGGATGGGATCCACTGTGAAGCAAGCGGGCGAATGGGGGCAGAGGCGGGGGAGAGAATGTGACCCTTGACTGAGTGACCACCACCACCACCACCACCACCCTGCCACCACCCGACCCAGATCGCGGGCGGCCAACTGGCCACGGCAGCGGTGCGGCGCTACTCGCCCGGCCACGACCCCGCGGTGACGGACGCGACCATGGCGAGGGCCACGGTACGTGTGCGGCTGCCAGGCGGGTGCTGGGGGGTGCCACGGTAGTAGCAGAGAGGGCTGCTACAGGGAGAGGCAGTGGGAGTGGGAGTGGGAGTGTGTTGCCGTGGCGGGGCTCGTCCGCGTTCAGGGAGGCAGGGGCGAAGGCATGGTAGATGGGGCGGCTCCTGGGCAGAGGCGTCTCAGGACCCAAACGCGTTCAGCCCCTCCAGTACCCATGCTGCTCCCGGCTCGGCAGTGGGCCGGCAGTGGGCCGGCAGTGGACCGGCAGTGGGCCGGCAGTGGGCCGGCCACACCTCAGCGCCCCGACCTCCCCCCCCCCGCCCGCCCGGCTGCTCACTGCTGCCACACAGGCCAAGGCTGTGGCCAAGTCCATGGAGCTGGGGCAAGACCACGGCACACTCAAGCCCTTCACGCTGTTCTGATGTGGCGCACGGCGCGCATCTTGCGGTGCAGTGCTTTCCAGAAGAAGCTGAAAGGATACCGGTAATGGGACTCGGAAAGATGGTTCTCGGAGACCGGGTGTATGGAGTTGGCGGGGCTTTGTTTCCGTTCACGCGCGCGGCAACCGAGGCCCCAAATCTGGTGTGATTTTGACCGCATTGGAGCAGAGCTGGAGTTAGGACGGGTCGGAAGAGGACACGTGGGCAGTTGGGGGCACAGCCCGTCCTACGTGCTGGCGTGTGTGGCGCAAGGCCGGCGCGCCGCTGCTGCCCAGGGTGGCCCCACGGGCTGTGGGGTGGCCCTGCACGGGCTAGCCTCAGATGAGAGACTTTCATTGCTGAGACCAGGGCCAGCTGTGGTCCGCAAGTGCGTTGATGTTGCTGCTCGGTTGCTCGCTTGGGGGAGGGGGGGTAGAGGCGTGCGGGGAAGTGCCAATTAAGGCATAGCCCCTAGTCCGAGTCTGACACATGGTTCGCCCCACGCCTTTTGGAGTCTTGAATGCTAGCAGACGCGAGGGTCGGATAGGGCTGAGTGAGAAACACAATGGAAGTCGAAGGGGGCCGCGGCGAAGCGGTTAGCGCGGATGAGGCAAGTCAGTCGCGGACCGTACCGCTTTCGGCGCTTGCAGGGCGCACAACGAAACACTGTAGGTTCAGCCACAAAGGATACTACTTTACGTTCATAAGCGTTACGCATAGTGGCAGCGCTGCAAAATGCGGCAATACGTGCTGCTAGCGCTGACCGCGTTTGGCGCGCACTTCTTGCTGGCGACCGCGACTCGCGGCCTGCTCGCGAGCTTTAGGCACCAGCAATCGCATACATCGTCCACAGATTATAATAGCTCGGTGTCGTTCTACCCGCACCCAGCGCACAACCGGTTTCAGGCGCTTGGCGAGAAGTTTAACACCGACAAAGTAGGCAGGCGACATAACTATCAGACCGTGTATGGACGCGCCTTCGAACAGTGCAACTCCGCCAAGCTGGCGGAAGGCGCCAGCTTCAAGCTACTAGAGATAGGTAAATGGCGTGTCGCTAGCGGGCTCGTACGCGCTGTTATTGCATGGCCCACATACTTGAAGCATTAGAAGCTAGCAGGCGCGTTTTTCGCACTTGGCGTGCTTACCTGTCACGACGCGCAGTGCTGCCCTGCCCAACCCGCGCCAGCCCGCGCCTCGCGCCGGCACCTGACCCCGCCCCGATGACTGGGCCACTGTGCTCCAGCCATTATGTATCCGCGTGTCGGCACACCACACCTGGCTGTGGCCGGCTGGAGTCGCAAAACCGCCCTCACAACCGCCCCACACTCCTCCACACCCACTGCTCCACCTCCCATCCACAGGCCTGGGCTGCAATATGCAGTACGGCCCCGGACACAGCGCCCAGGTACCATACAGCGAGCAATAAGGACGTTCCAAGCTTTGCGGCTCATCATGCGGGTTGACTGGTTGCGTGAAGCTTTGAAGCCTCGCTAGCCATGAGTGACGTGGCACGGGCAATGGTAACCGAGCGGCGGCGTGTGTGCTGCGCAGGTGTGGCGGGAGTACATCCCCCAGGCCGAGGTGTGGTTTGGCGAGTATGACTACGAGGTGGGCGTGGGTTGCAGGAACAGAAAAGATGATAAAGGGGGAGGAATGAGACGAAGTGGCAACAGCATGTCGAGGGCCGCTACAGACAAGTGCCGGTGCTCCCGGGAACGGCACGCGGCTGCTGGGTTCAGGCCGGGCGCGAGAGCGCTGCAGCGGGCCGTACATTACCGTATACGAGACTCCCAGCGGCGCCGGTCCGTTTCACTCATCCCGCCCCCCTGGTTCCTGACCGCCGCCGGATCTGCACCCGCACCCGCAACCACGCGACGCCGTCCTCTTCGCCTCGCAGTGTGTGCAGCACTACAAGTCGGACCTGGAGGCGATGGGCCTGGCGGGCATTGTGACCGGCGACCAGGCGGACATCCCGGTACGCTGGGTGTGTATGGGGGGAAGGTCCGGTGGTGGCTACCGACCCAAGCTAAATCCCTTACCCAAACGCGATAACACGGTAGCAAAGGGCTTCGGCTTCATCGGGCTTCGCTTCCACCGGTTAGGCCACGCCGGTTAGGCCACGATCTCCTGCCCTCTCGTATGGATTCGGTTTTAGGCTGGGCTGGTATGCAATACCCACCCACCCGCGTACCCACGCACCCACCCACCCACCCGGACCGCCCGCTCGCCGCAGACGCTGGAGTCCTGGGTGGCCACCACTGGCGGCGGCTTCGACCTGATCGTGGACGACGGCGGCCACACCAACATGCAGCTCTACAACAGCTTCGCGGTGCTGTTCACCAGGGCGCTCAAGCCGGGCGGGCTGTACGTGAGTGCGGCTGTACGGCTATACGGCGCCCGTCCGGGGGAGTGGCGGGGCAGGGGCGGGCGGAGGGATGGGAGGGTGTGGGTTCCAGCAATCCAGCCCAAGCTCAGGCAAAGCCCAAGGCGTACGAGAGGCCAGCAGAACGAGGCTCATGGTCTCCCACCACTCCACCACCACCATCATCTAGTCACCATCACATGTCACTCCCCACATCACTGCCCACACCTACCCACGCCACACCACACCCACGCCCCCCCCCCAGGTGATGGAGGACATCATGACCTGCCGCACGCCCTCCTACCGCGACGGCGACGGCCAGCACGTGACCCTGGACATCATCAAGGTGCGACCGGAGGAGTCGCGGGGGAACGGCGGCGGGGCGGGGACGGCGGGCGGGGACGTGGTAACGGGTTCGGGGCCGGGTGGACTCACTTGCAATAGCCGTGTGGGGATCCTCGCACCTGGTTGCCAGTGACAGCACTTGAAGCGTGTTGGGTCTGGCCGCCTGACAATGTCCGCCCCTCTCCCTCCCTCTCCTCCTCGCCCTCATCCTACCCCTCCCGCCTCCTCCTGCTCCCACCTCCCCCCAGGACTGGATGGACGACCTGGTAATGTCGCGGCTGCACCGCAAGAACGTCAAGACGCCGCCGGGCGAGCGCGGCCTGGCCTGGCGCCGGCCGCCGCGGCTCAAGTCCGTCGAGTGCTCCACCCACTACTGCGCCTTCACCAAGTGCTTCGACGACGACGACTGGTGCGGGCGTGAGGGCGTGTGGCTGGGGGGTTGCGGAGGTGGTAGGGGCGGGCGTGTGTGGCTTGAGGGGCCAGCGTGGGGCCGGGGCCTGGGGCGTGGGTGGTGGCTGGTGGGTGTGCGTGGGGCATGGGCGGGACCGATCGCCTGGCTCGCGGCGGCGCACTGGGCGGCGGCGGCGCACTGATGACGGGCCCTGATGATTTGGAGTTCGCGGTCCCGTGTTACAGAGCAAAATGGGAAACCGAATGCATGCACGCGGTCCTGTGTTCGGAAAGGAAACGGCAAGCAAGTTCGGTGCGGCGCGCGCAGGTGCAACGCCATCGAGGAGGAGACGCAGCCGCTGGAGCCGCACGACCCGCGTGCACCCGCGGCCGCCGCCGCCGTCACCGCAGCCGGAGGCGTCGCGGACGGCGAGGCCGGCCAGGCGCAGGTGCCGGCGGCGCTGGGCGCCAAGGCCGCCAAGGCTGCGGCCCCGGCCAAAGCCGTCATCTTCAAGCGCGGCGCGGGAGCGGGCGGCGAGGGCGCCGCGGCGAAGAAGCGACGCAGCAAGCGGCGGCGCGCGGAGGCGCTGGAGGAGGAGGCGGCGAGCCAGGCAGGGAGGAGCTTGAAGGGGGCGGCTGCTGATGGCGATGGTGAGGAAGAGGTCGATGGAGTGGAGCTGGGAGCGGCAGTAGCAGGCGGCAGCGGGCTGCAGCAGCGGGCGGCAGCGCAGCAGCCGAAGCACCGCGCCGCCGGCGGCATCAGCGGCGTGCGCAGCGGCGCGCTGTGGCGCCACCACGGCATGCAGGGGCGTTAGGAGGGTGTGTTTGGTCCGCTCTGTGTTGGGTGCCACTTTTTATCCTGATGCGTCTGTTTCTTTGCTGCATTGCGCAAAACCGGGGCCGGCGCTCCGGTGTACATTGGGTGGGACTCGTCGGTGAGAGTGCAGAATTGATGAGCACATATGTTGTTGCGGTGGGAAAGAGGGCATTGGTAGCCAAGCACCGGCGGCAATAAAAAGGATCTGCACGCGCGGTGCTGCTGCCCGACACCGCGTGCGCGCCGCTTGCATTTTTGACGCACAGTAGCGCGGTGTTGCGCTTTTCCTTGCATTCAAACCGCTCCACCGGGGGGGCACCTCAAACGGAGGAGGGCGCACGCCGACCGCATGTTGATGTGGCCGGCATTCCGTCGTCCAGACATGTCCGGGGTTCAATCAGAGCCCATGCGCGTGCTCCGGCACCAGTAATCAGCTTCTTGCGGCTGAATGTCGCCTATTAATTTTTGGCGTGCGATGCTCGTGTTTGGCTGATTGGCTTGTGTGCGTGCGTGCATTTCAATGGCGTGCGGTCCTGGCATCGCGACCCACTGAGTCCTGCCTGGCCGTGGAGCAGTCGACGGGAGCGGAGGGGTGCACGCGCGCGGAATGAACGGCGCAACAGATTTCAGGACTGGGCTTTACATAGCAGTTTCAGGACTTATTTCTTGCATGGCTTTGATAGTGTCAACGTACGTGAATGTAAGGGCCGAGAGCCAGCACCGTGATGGATGACCAGATGGACGATGTGCACAGTTCACAAGATGTGTTTGCATGGTGAACAGTTGCCCTTGTGCAGTAGGTTGCTGATGGCAAGGTGACTGCAAATGGGCGCACAGCCCGGGGGAAGATCGCAAGGCTTGAGGTGCGGAGGCGATGCCATTGAAGGATTATCAGTGCGCAGCTGCAACTGCGGTCATGTGACGAGGTCGAGTCCCCACCCTTGCCCAGACCTGCCCAGCCCTCAAGGCTCCTGACCTCCTGTGTCATACTCCCCTGATAGCGCCGCGCCCACCTGAACTTCCTTGACTTTCGTACCACGCAAGGTTCCAGCGCCTGTTGTCGGCAGGTCGACCACCCGCAATGCGGGCGCCCACATGCCGGATGGGCGGGTACGGCCCGCGTGCCATTACGCGGCCCTTCCGCCTCCCCGCACTCGCCTTTGCATCTCCCGGGGGAATTGTTCTCGTGGATACCCCTCCCTTCTCACATAAATATTTTGCAAATATACACGTTTAACTACAAGGTACTGTTGAAGCCTTTCGAACATGGCGACGCCCGCCGTGGGCTGCCGTGTGCGCATTATCAAGGACTTCGCAACAGTTAGATACGTAGGACCTGTAGCAGTCCAGGAGGGCACCTGGGTGGGCGTGGAGTGGGACGATGTGTCGCGCGGCAAGCACGATGGCAGCACTGGCGGGGTTCGCTACTTTGACTGCAAAAGCGGGTGCCCCACTGCGGGATCCTTTGTACGCATTGAGCGCGTCAACTTCGGAATTTCGGTTCTGGAGGCGCTGCGAGCTCGATACAACAACGAGACCGCGGAGTATGGCGCGGAAGTGAATGCAGACGAGCTGTATGTGCACACCTCGCGCAACCGGCGCGTCAAGGTGCTGCTAGTTGGCGAGGAGAAGATTTCGCAGAAGCAGCGGCAGATTCACACGCTGGAGTCGGCGCGGCTGGTGGGGCTGGACATCTCGACCGTGGTGAGTCGGGCTCGGCGACCCCGCGGCCCCCTCCCTGCCAAGTCCCGTGCGGGCTCCAGGGCTGCTGCGCCGGTGTGTGTGTCGGAGGTTGGGGTAGCCGTCCATGCGGATAGCGCCCGCAGGGGGAGGCGTGAGGTGTGGTATTGTGGTGGAAATAGCACCCGGCGCTAGGTGTTTGAGATGAGTGTAGGTAGCACAGGCGACAGGGCCCCCATCCCCGTCATAATCCCAACATCCCTCCCCGGCCTGCTTTGCCCTTTACCAAACGGCCCTAGCACTCACCCTGCAACCTAACCGCTAGCGCCCACCACTACCGCCCGCCGCTATCACTCACACCGCTAGCTCACCACTCCTATCGCCCGCCGTGCCCACTAGGGCGACCCCTCCGAGCTCGCCGCGGCGGTGCCGGCGCTGACGGAGCTGGACGTCACCGCCAACCTGGTGGGCTTCTGGTGAGGCGGGGGGCGTGGTGATGGTGGTGGTGGTGGTGGTGGTGGTGGTGGTGGTGGTGGTGGTGGTGGTGGTGGTGGTGGTGGTGGTGGTGGTGGTGGTGGTGATGGTGGTGGTGGTGGTGTGTGCGTACAGATGTGCATGTTTGCGTGCGTGCGTGAACAAGTGAATGTTGACCAGTGCCCATTCGGCCGGGGACTCGGGGCGCGGCGGCAGACTCGAGGGCCCCAGGAGGCCGCCACTACCCACGAGGCAGACACTGCGCACCTCCCGCCACCGCCCTCCACATGCACACACGCTCCCTCTCGGTGCGACCTGCCGCACCGCACGCACAGTCTTTGCTGTCGTTTTCCTTTGTGATCTCTAACACGCTCCCTCTCGCCTCGCCTCACCTCACCTCACCTCACCTCACCTCACCTCACCTCACAGCACCCCACCGCACCTGACCCGGCTGACTGCTCACCAGGTCCTTCGCCGAGCAGCTGGCGGCGGCGCTGCCCCGGCTGGCGGTCCTCAACCTCAGCGAGAACAAGCTGACCGTGAGTTGTGCTTGCATGAATGAATGCTTTCGCTTCATTTTTCATGAGGGCATCCGGGGGCAAGACACGACGCTCCATAAGTGCAACGGCGCGATACCATTGACACACGGTTGGCGGCTGACAATGGCCTTGGTGTGGGTTTGGAACGAACTTCCCCTTCCCTCGCACATCACCAAACACAGATCCCGGCACCTGGGGCGGCGCTCGCGGCGCTGCCGGGGCTGCGGGCGCTGGTGCTCAACGACTGCGGCGTGACGTGGCAGGAGGTGGGCGCCGAGGGGGGTGGGGTCGCGAGGTTGGTGTGGGACTGTGGGTGTGGGTGTGTCTATGGTGGGTGGTGGGTGCGAGGTCGACGGGCGCTGAGGTTGGCAACGGTGGCTGTACAGTTGTGGGCTGGAGGCGTTGGCGGAGGGGCACGCCGCCCGAAACCGCGTGCCGACACCGGCAGCACCGCGGCATGCGGCGTCAGGTCTTGCCGCGCGCGACCCAGCTGACTGCGCTGGGCTGAGCTTGCCGGGGTGCACCACGCACCCCGGAGGGGATGTGTCAGGGCGATGTGACCCCGCCACTCACCCACCAGCGCACTCAAGGGGCTGGGCCGGCGTAACCCTCCCAGCTTGATATGGACGGCTACCCCCCGCCCGCGCACACACCCTGCCGCGCGCCTTACGCACGACAACAGCCCGCCCGCTTCCCGCCTCCCGCCTGCCCGCCGCCAGGTGCTGCGGCTGGCGCCCAGCCTGCCCGCGCTGCAGGAGCTGCACCTGTGCGGCAACCCCATCCCCGCGCTGGCGGCGCCGCCGGCAGCAGCACCGGCAGAAGCAGACGCAGACGGCGCGGCGGCGGGGCCAGGGGCACAGCAGGACCAGGCGGCGAGCGAAGGCGGCGACGGCGGGGCTGAGGCGGCGGCTGATGACGTGGAGGGCGGCGCGGCGTGGCTGGCGGCGCTGTTCCCCAACCTGCAGGTGCGGCTGTGTGCGGCTGTCCCTCCTGATTATCGTCTCTCGCCGCGGAAGGGGTCGTGCGGCTGTGCGGCTGTGCGGGCGTGTGGGCGTGCGGGCGTGCGGCTGTGCGGCTGTGCGGCTGTGCGGCTGTGCGGGTGGCGCCGCGGAGGCGGGGCGGTTGGGTGGCGGCTGGAGGCGGGCGGCGGCTGGGTGGAGGGGTGGAGGCGCAATAGCTGTTGCCTCACACCATCCCGGTTTGTAGAGAGGCTTGGGGGAGGCGGGATCCGGTTTGTACCCTCTTTGCAATCTTCCACCCCCACCCTGTACCGCTTTCCAGATCACCTTGGCAAACCCCATCGGCCCCATTGACACCCCCGCCCCCCGCCCCCAGGTCCTGACTCTAGAGGAGGTGGGGCTGGGCGGCTGGGCCTCCCTGGCGCTGCTGGCCCGCCTGCCGCGCCTGGCCCGCCTGCACCTGGCGGGAAACAGCGCCATCGCCGCCGTCGCCTACCCGGCACCGCTCGCAGCCCCCGAGCCCGCGTCACAGCAGGCGCCGGCGCCGGCGGCAGCAGCCGAGGGGGCGGCGGCGCAGCCGCCGGCGCCGGCGGAGCCGGCAGTCGGGACGGCGGCGACTGCGGGAAGGAAGGCGGAGGAGGCGGGGAAGGCGGGGGGCTCGGGCGGGGAGCAGGGGGCGCCGCCGCCTTTCGCGGCGCTGACTGCGCTGTACCTGGGCGGCTGCGGCGTGGCGGACTGGGCGAGTGTCAATGAGCTGGACCGGTTCCCCGCGCTCAAGGTGCGTGGCATGTGTGTGTTAGAGATCACAACGGGTGGCGTGTGTGTGTTCGTGTGAGGGGTCAGGGGTGGGCGTGTGTGTAGAGGAGTGCGGCAACCGAGTGTGCGTGTTGTGTGCATGTGTATGCGTCTGCACATGTGTGTGGCGCGCGTTCCGTACGTCGGATCAGGGGAAGGGCCGGGGGCGGGGCGGAGAGAGGAGAGCGTGGGTCGGCATGGTCTGTACGGTGCTTCATCAAACACAGACTATCAATGATTTGCATCATTGCATGGAGTCAACAGCATCCAAGCACTACTACCGCCGCCCGCCCGCCCGCACACGCCCGCCCCCACCGCACAGGAGTTGCGCCTGAGCGGAAACCCGGTGCTGCAGTCGTCCAAGACCGGCGGTCGGTTCGAGGTGGGTTAGCAGTGCTGGTGGTGTGGGCGGGGGCGGCCGTCCACGTGGACGGTGTTGTGTACTTGGTGGACGGTTGGACGGTTTTGTGCAGGTGCAGGTTTTTCCACTCGTCCGCTGCTGCGCTCTCCCTTTCCCTCTCTCGCATCTTCCCGCCCCGCACTCTGGCATTGGAATGGACCCAGCTCCTCTTCAACCTCTTTGGTGCTGTAGCTTGGGCTGGTACCCACAACCACCGCTCCCCCTAACTAGTCATGCACGGAACCCCCTATTTCGCTTGCCCAGGTGATCGGCCGCGTGTCCGGCCTGGCCTCGCTGAACGGCGCCGAGGTGCGGCCGCGAGAGCGCCGCGACAGCGAGCTGCGCTACCTGGCGCACATAGCGGCGGAGGTGAGCGGCGGGGGTGGGGGTGGCGTGCGGGGGGTGGGGCCGGGGCCGGGGGCCGAGGGCGGGGGCGGCGCTCAAGATGTGCGATTGGGGCTGGGCGAATGGGCGCCTGGCTTGCTGCGCTTGGGGTGGAGGGAGGGAAGGTCACGAAAGCTACGGGGCCATGTGGCCGTGTGGCCATGCACAGCAGCCCACGCCGCGGCGCCTGTCGCCTGTCGCCGTCACCTGCAGATGGAGGGCGCGGCCGGCGACGAAGACCGGCGGGCGGCGGTGCGCGCGGCGCACCCGCGGCTGCGACACCTCATGGCGACGCACGGGGCCGTGCTGTGAGTGGCGGCGGGGGGAGGGTGGGGTGTGTGCGTGATTACCATACCAAGCTAAACCAAGGGGTGGCAAGGATGGTATCTGGCCTTGCGGACGGTGTGGGATGACAGTGGGAGAGGTGCCGACGTCCAGAGGCACAGCGGGTGCAGGAGGACAGCGCGATTCATACCGGTGGCTTCAGCGCGTAGGCCGGCGAGGCTGTTCGCTCCCAGGCAGGGGAGAGGGGAGGGCAGTCTGGCCGGGGCCAGGGGCGGGTTCGTGTGTAGGCATGTGGGCGAGGGGCACCTGGACTTGGGAAAGCAAGGTCACCTGCCGCTGTTTACCAGTACCCTGCCCCGCGCTACGCCCGTCCCTTGCTGCCTGTGTCAACGCGCCTGCACCGCGCGCGCAGCGCCACTGCGGCCCGCGGCGCGGCGGCGGGCGGCGGCAGCATGGCGGCGAGCACTGTGGAGCTCAAGCTGACGTGTGTGGCGGCGGCGGCGCACGCAAAGATGGGCACGCAGGTGCGCGCGCCGCGCGCGCCGAGGGGAGAGGGGGGTTGAACATATCAGCCCGAGCTCAACCAACTAGACAATGGGTATGCACGATTTAGAAGCTTGGGGCGTCCGTGCACGTGAACGGGTTTGTGCAAACATTGCCGATGTTGAGGCGTGCGAGCGGGGTGGGTGGGAGCGCGCAGGGGCACACACCGCGTGCTGCACTCACGCCTTCGTCTTGGCAGTCAGTACGGCGGAAGCAAGCCCCGCCCGCGCACAATCCCATTTTCATCGGCGCATCGCATAGGCTGTCCTGCGTGAACCGGTATGTGTGTTCCCAATGGCACTCTTAACACAAACCCAATCCAATGCTCGCCGCCTTCATGGCTCCCCCCGTCCACCACGCCCCCCCCCCAGGTGAAGCGGCTGCCGCGCAGCACCACGGTGTCGGCGCTGCGGCTGCTGTGTGAGAAGCTGTTCAAGGTGGGTGCGGGGGTGCGGGGGGTGGTGGGGACTGTGAACGGCAGGGGCAGGGGCAGGTTGGATGGGTTGGGGTTGTGAACAGCGGCCTTGGCAGCTAAACCAAACCTGACTAGGAGGGTAGCCGTCCATATGAACGGTATGGGGATGCAGGGATGGGGGGTGCGGTTTGCGTTGGAGACACGGTTGTGCGGTTGTGTGTCTGGGCGACAGGCGAGACAAAACCACCTTATAACACAGGACACCGCTACTTCACCAAACCCTCACAACACACCCTCACAACCCCACAACCCGCAGGTCAAGGCGGACTCCATGGCCCTCTTCCTGCGCTCTCCCGAGGACCCTATCCCCGAGGACATTGGCGGCGGCGTCGGTGCGGGTGGCGGCGGCGGGCAGCAGGACGACCGGCCGCTGTCCTTCTTCGGGGTGCAGGTGGGCGTGCGAGCCCGAGCCCGAGCCCGAGGCGGATGCGGATGCAACCCGCCCTCGGGATCCATGAGCCTGCACTTGTTGTTTTTGGCGTTTGGTGGTTGGAGGTGGTTGGGTGGTTGGAGGTGGTTGGGTAGCCGTTGGAGGTACCCGTGGCTGACCTACGCGCCCGCTCCCACTTCACACCTCCCCCCAGGACGGCACGGAGGTGCTGGTGGACGAGATAGACCCCGAGGTGCGCGTGTGTGTTAGAGAGCACAAGGGAAAACGACAACAAGACTGTGTGTGTGTGTGTGTGTGTGTGTGTGTGTGTGTGTGTGTGTGTGTGTGTGTGTGTGTGTGTGTGTGTGTGTGTGTGTGTGCACTCGCGTGTGTGGATGTGCGTGCGTGCGTGCGCGCGTGCGTGCGCGTGCGTTGATGGTCAGCAACGGGTGGGGGGGACGGACGCGACCCTGGCGGTGGAGCGGGGCGCTCGGCCTGTCGGCGCTGCCGGCGCGGCCGCCTCCCTTTCCTCTCCACCACAACAGCATCCGTCCTTCCGCGGCACGCCTCACTCACTCTCCGTGTCACTCAATCGCCCTCACTCGCCCGGACTTGCTCTCCCGCGCCCCCCTCCCGCCCCCCCCCGCCCTGCAGGCGCTCAAGCGCGCGGACGAGGACGCGCGCGCGGCGGCCTCCGCGGCGCACGAGCAGCGGCTGGCGGAGCAGCTGCGGGCGGCGGGGCGGCTGCAGGTGAGCGCGGCGCTGGGGGAGCGCGGGAGCGCCGGGCGGTGGGATGGGGGCGGAGGGTGCGTACCGTAGCACGGGTTTGGGGGCTGTGGTGGGAGCGGGTGCCGCAGAGGTGGGGGCGGGTTTTTTTGTGGGTGGTGCTGGCGTCGTGTCTGTCCGTTGCACGTGCGGCATGTGTCGATCACCAGAGCATTGCTGTCGTACCCCTTGCGTGTCTAACCCCCGCGCGCTGCCGCCCTGCCACCCCATTCTGACAGGCCGAGTTTGCTCGCAGCATGGGCCTGCAACAGCAGCAGCAAGGCGCGGCGGCGGCGGCGGAGCAGCCGCAGTAGCGACGCAATCGCAGGGGCCGCCAGGAAAGGCCGACGGCGCGGGGGGGGGGGGGCGCGGGCTGGCCGGTGATCTGTGGGTGGACGTGCGTGCGCCCTTTGAACGGGAGTGGGCAAAGCAGGGGGTTGGTGGCGTTCACGATGGGGTTGAGGGGGTGCATGCGAGGGGCTGAGGGCGCAATGCGGCAAGCCGTGCACGTTGGCTCGCCAGGCGGAATAGGGGGTGCGCTGCGCCGCGGCGCTGCCGACGCGATGGCGCCAAGAGCCGTTGCGGACGTGGCAAACAGGCGTGGTAACAGTGGGTGGTGGTCGCGGCACAGCAGCGACGCAAGCCTGGTGGTTGGGTGTTTGGTGTCTTTTGTTTGCGGCCTGCCGATTTGAGCGGAAGTTCAGAGGCGGAGGGGGCCGAGGCTGCGTGCGACGGTGGTTGGCCGTGGGAAGCCCGCGTGCCGCCCAGCGGTTTTCGGCGACGCCATTTCGGGCGATAAGGCCAGCGACGAGAAGCTAGCACCAGGTTGCGAAGAATTGCTCTGGGCCATTTAACAGGCGGGGCCGCCCTGCGCTGCAACACCGGCAATGAGCGCGAATTGAGCGCTTGGACCGAGCCCGACCGAATTCCTCGCTGCATACGCGCGGTGCAGCAGTCTATACACGTGTAGTATGCACCTCGTGATCCCCGTAACACGCTAGGACGTGGTCCAAGTAGGTTTCCCGGCCCCAAGGCACTTGGGGATCGCTCGCGCAGCGACGTTCGGGGCATCTTGGAGCAATGCGGCGCCCACAGCAAATTTTAGCGCTGTTAGCGGTGGTGGTTCTGGCCAGCAAAGTGTATGTGCAGGCCGGGTACAGCATTGAGCAGGCGGGCCTGAAGGTTATCTTCCCGCCCGACAACAAGAAGACCGTGCAGATGGCGATGGCGGACTTTGGAAAGCCTCGCTATGGCGCCACGCTGATGTAAGGCGTGCGCAAATGCGAGCGAGACGGGTTCGCGACCGAAGGCCCAACTGACCGCGACTGAGCTTGCGACGCTCGTTCTTGTGCTCGTGCAGAGGCAACCTGATTTACCCCAGCAGTCAGGCAGGCTACGGTGGCTCCTCCGGCTACACCTGCTTCCCGGAGGACTGCCAGTATGGCTGCCAAAACTTCAATGTGGGTGCAGGGCTCGGAGCGTCTACGAGCGCGACCGCTTGCAGCCAGCTCGCCGCCTGGCGGAGCCGCTAGCTGCTAGCTGTAGGGTGTGCTGGCGCGGGAGGAGCTCAGCAGAGCTGCCGGCTCGCGGGGAGGGAGCCGCAGCAGACGGCGGGTTTTGGGGGTGTTGCACTGATGCAGCAGCGCAGTCCCTGACGGCCCTCTGCCCTGTCGCCCGCACAGGCTAGCAAGCCGGTCTTCAAGATTGACCGGCAGCCGGGCCAGTTCTACATTATGCTGCTGGACCGTGGGCCGCGTGAGTGCCGCCTGACGCGTTTGCCCGGAGGCCGGGTGCTGGTGGGGCAAGTACGAGAACGACACAATGCACCACTGGGGCCGCGCCGTCGTGCAGGCGTGGGAGAGGGTATAGTTCATTCCAATGACAAGAAGTGGCGCAGCAGGAGCTGCAGGCCACACTGGGCTTGTGACGCAGACACAACCCCTACGACCATTGCTGGGCGGGTTTGGTTTCCGTGCGTTGTCCAACACAACCCCTACGCCCGAAACCTACCTGACCTCGCCTGACCGACCCTCCCTGACTGATCTGCTGCAACCACATGTCAACATCATCTTGTCTTCATTGTTCATGCATGGAACCCCCGCCACCAGGCAACAAGGAGGGCCACACCGCCTGCTACTTCCTGGACAAGGTGTTCAACGCGCAGGCGGCGGGCGCGGACGCGGTGAGGGCGGGACAGGGCGGCGCCTGCACGGGGGGGGGGAGAGGAGGGGTTGCCGGCGCTTGGGCGGGTGGGCGGGCCGCCGGCAGGGTGTGTGCACGGGTGTGTGTGAAGGGGGGGGGGGGTTACATTCATCATTAGTAAAGGAAGGGGGGTTGGGTTGGTTAGGTTGGATTTAGCTTGGGATGGTATTCACAGCCCCCCCCCCCCGCCACTCAGGTGCTGGTGGCCAACGACGAGCCCGGCGAGCTGTCCACGGCGGTGGCGCCCGAGGACGACGACACGGCCAAGTGCGCGGCGTGTGTGCGTGTGGGCGTTGGGAAAACACGTAGTGTGTGTGCGGATGTGGGTGTGTGGGCGTGTGTTTTGAGCGGCACGTGTCAGACATTGTTTATACGTGCACATGTGCACTTGTGTGCGCAGGGAGCTGCTGTCGCTGACCATCTCCGCCGCTATGATCAGCCTGGATGACGCCAACCTGCTGCGGCAGCTGCTCAAGGACAACCCGCAGGTGTGTGTCTGGGGGGGGCGGCGGTAGTTCAGGCGTGTGTGGGGGGCGGCGGAAGGGCTGCACGGCGGAGCACGGGGCCGGGGGCTGGGGGACTGGGGTGGCGGCGGCACGGGAGGCGGGCGTGGTACGGTAGTTTTGGCGGTGCCGGCGCGGCGGAACAAAGCAGGCTGCCAGACGAGGATGGCCGGAGGCCGGAGGCCGGGAGAAACAGTAACCGGAACAGCGCGGGTGATGGCTCTGCTCGCGACCCAACGGCCCGCACGCACAGGTGACGGTGATGCTCAACTGGACCAGCGTGGTGCCCCAATCGAGTGTGGTGAGTGTGTGTGCGTGCGTTGGGAGGAAAGGGCGGGAGGAAGGGCAACGCACAGGCCGGGTGGTTCTGTCGCTGCATTAGGCCGGGCCGGGCTCTCTTTTAGCGTGAGGGACTTTGAAGTGGCATCGTAATGGAGGGCAGGCACGGCACTGCGGCTGCCGGTGCTGGCGTCTCAGTTCCGCACGCACGCATCAGCTAAGCTGTAATCTCTCGTCCATCCCCTCTGTACGGGTTAGGTTGGATTACCGGTAGCTTGCGCCGATGTTCACTGCCCCTCCCTCGCAGGTGTCGTGGGAGTTCTGGACCAACAGCAACGACGAGTGCGGCTTCAGCTGCAAGGAGCAGCTCAAGTTTATCACGGTAAGCGCCGCCGGCAGGGGGTTGCAAGGATATGGAAAAGGGGGGGTAGTAGCCGTCCATGAGACGGTGTGTGGGGGGGCGGAGTGTGGGCAGAGTGGGTGTGATGCTTCATCGGGTGGGGGAGGGGTGGGGGTGGCGGGGCGGATAGTCCGTTCCAATGAGGCCGTGCAGGACCGCGGGGCGGGCGGAGTGGGAGCGGTGGACCAGGCCGGCGGGGCAGGAATCAGGAGGGGCACTGGTTGCCGTCGGAAAGGGCGGCGGCGGCTGCAGACGCCCCCGACGCCATCCGTGCACCTACCGGCCACCCACCCCATCACACCTCGCCGCGTCCCTGGACCCCGCAGGACATGAAGGATAAGGCGCAGGCGCTGGAGGTGGGCGGGTCGGGGTTGGGCTGGACTTGGGGGTTGGGGTTGGGGTGTGGGTAGGGCTGCGGCTGCGGCATCAGGGATTACAAACTGCTGGTGAAGGCCGCGCAGGAGCCGCGGCGGGCAGACGCCAGCGCTTGCTGGGGCCCAGTTCTCACACGCTGCACACCGTACAACCCACATCGCGACCTTGCCGCCCCTCCAGACCGCGGGCAAGGCCAAGTTCAGCCCGCACTACCTGCTGTGGAACTGCCCCGCCGCCTTCCTCAACACCACCGAGTGCCAGGTGCGGGCGCCGGGCCGGGTCCGGGTGGGGGCCGGGCGGGCGCCGGGCCGGGGCCGGGCGGGGGCCGGGCGGGGACCGAGACGGGCGGGGTGCGAGAGGGCGTGTGCTGGGTTTGCGGTCTTGTGGGTGTGGGCCGTGTGGGTGTGGGGCCAACGAAGGATGGGCAAAGGGGTGGCGCGTGAGCGTGAGGCGTGTCCAGCCCACCGCCTCGTACGGCTGCGGCTGGCGGCCCGCCGCCAACCCCGCCACCAACCCCGCCGCTTAACCCCGCCGCCTACCCCGCCGCTTAACCCCACCACCAACCCCACCACCAACCCGCTTGCTCACTCGCCCGCCCGCCCGCCCTTCCCCGCCCGCCCGCCCGCCCCGCCCCCCCCTGTCAGACGGAGTGCATCATGAACGGCACCTACTGTGTGCCCGACCCGGACGACGACCCCACCAAGGGCTACAGCGGCCGGGAGGTGCTGGCGGTGAGGCCGGGGGCGCGGGTGGGACTGGTGACGTTCCCAGCCCAATGCACCAGAGAGAGCAGGGCCTTCGTACAAGGGGGCGGTGCGCGGACGGGCTTGGGGCTGGAGCTAGCCGCACGGCGCGACCCGCCGCCTCTCGCGCCTCGCCGCCTCTCCCCCCTGTTTCTCCCTGTCCAACCCCGCCGGCACCTCCCGCCCCCTCCCCCCGCTCCGCCGCCCCACCCGCCCCCAGATGAACATGCGGCAGCTGTGCTTCCACCGCCTGGCCAGCGCGGCGGGCAAGGCGCAGCTGTGGTGGGACTACGCCACGCGATTCGCAGGTGGGTGGGCGGCGGGGGGGGGTGAGGGCGGAGGGAGGGGCGGCGGCGTGGGTGAGGGCGGAGGGAGGGGCGGCGGCGGGGGCAGCGGTGGGGAGCTTGTGGGCGGCCTCCATGCGGTTCCCCGCACGCCAACCCCTCAACCCCCTGCGGGACAGTTCAAGTTTTACCACAACCCCTCTCACACGCGTGTACCCTGCCACATACCGTACT
Organism: Chlamydomonas incerta; assembly: GCA_016834605.1. NCBI lineage: Eukaryota > Viridiplantae > Chlorophyta > Chlorophyceae > Chlamydomonadales > Chlamydomonadaceae > Chlamydomonas > Chlamydomonas incerta. The sequence continues at coordinate 621,364 of JAEHOC010000039.1, forward strand.
ATCTTTGCAACCCACCCGCCCACACCCGCCCACCCATCCGCCCACCCATCCGGCCCCGCCGCCGCAGCCAACTGCTCCATGAGCGCCAAGACCTACACGCTGGACTGCGCGGCGGGCGTGTTCGACTCCCTGGGCGGCGCCGACCTGGCGGCGGGCAAGACCGGGCGCGCGGTGTGGGACGCCTGCGCCGGCTTCAACGAGACCGCGGCCGCGGCGGCCGCCGCCACCAACCCGGGCGCGCTCAAGATCCAGGTGCTGGAGGTGAGGCCAGGAGGTAGTGCGAGGCGGCGTCAAGTGGTGGGGTGGGTTGTGAATACCATCCCAAGCTAAATCCAACCAAACCAAACCAATGCGTGTGCGTCAGTGGGGTGCAGCGTGAGCTCATGAGCAAGGTCACGAGGTCATTAGGTGTGGGGTTATGCGGCGTAAGGTTGTGCGGCTGACGGGTGGCGAGCGACCCGCGGTGCGCGGGCTTGCAGCAGTGCGCGGTGGTGGTGCAGGGCGTGGTGGTGGTGGCCGGAGATGCGAGGAGATGCGAGGAGAGCCCGAGCTGGCAATGCGCCGGAAACCAGCCGGAAACCAATGAGACCCGGCTGAGCTGGCGCTACACACGCAGCCATCGGCCATGCGCCAGCTCCACACCATCAGGCGTGCATGGACGTGGCATCCATGGAGGAGGTCGCCATCCACGCCGGTGTAGCTGCCGCCGCCCCCATGCTGGCACGGAGGAAGGCAGTGGCGCAGGCGGCGCAGCGCTGGCTCCACCTTGCCCGCGTGGGGCAGCGGCAGCTACCCCGGTGTGGATGGTGACCTCCTCCACGGATGCCACGTCCATGCATGCCACCTGGAACGGGACGACTGGCCCGGCGCCCCACCGGCGCCCAGGCGGCCTGCATGAACCGAAGGGGGGTGCTGGCACGGACGCTGGCCCCCCCGCCGCCTTGGTAGCAGACACGACCGGTAGGCACCCAAGCGCACACGCACGCACCCCCACCCCCACAGCATCCTGTCATCATCTTCTCATCTGAATGAATCATGAACGGCTACCCCACCCCCGCCCCGCCGCCCCGCCGCCCCGCTCGCAGGACGAGCTGGCCAACCAGCGCGGCAACGACAGCCTGGGCATCAGCGCCGTGTCCATCCTGCCCACGGTGAGCTAAACGCAGCGGCAATCATCATGGGTACCCACTCAATTCAATCCTGGTCACGTTCGCTCCCAACTTCACAACGTGTTACAACATTGGATGATACGCAACAAACCCCCCATCACCCCCCATCCACCTGCCGCCCTATCCACCCCCTAACCACCCGCGCCCGCCGCCGCCGCCGCCGCCGCCGCCGCACAGGTGCGCATCAACGGGCGGCAGTACCGCGGCAGCCTGGACGTGGGCGGCGTGATGCGCGCCATCTGCTCCGGCTTCCCGGCCGGCACCGAGCCCAGCCTGTGCAACCAGGGCTGGGTGTCGGAGGACGAGTGCCTGCCCGGCGGCGTGGGCTACCTGGCCTGCATGAGCAGGTGGGGATGTGGGGGGGCGGGGGGGGGGGGGGTTGTGAACACCAGCCCAAACTAAACCATAGCGAAACTAGACAAGGGACAAGGTGGGGAGCTGGGGAGCTGGGAAGGCTGGGGCCGAGAGGGAGCCGGGGGCAACACGGAGGCTGCGGGCAACAGGGGGGCCGGGGGCAGGGAGGCTGGGGCAGCAGGGAGGCCAGGGGCAGCAGGGAGCTGGGGCAACAAGGAGGCTGGTTCACCAGGGAGGCTTGGGGCAGGAGGGCCGGGGGACAGAGGGGTAGGGAACCCGGGGGTGAGGAGCCCTGTGTGCTGGGCCTGCACGGCTCGGGCCGGATGGGGGCGCAGCATTGGCTTGCGCCCGCGCCGCCACCCTCCCGCCCACCCCTCGCCTCGCCACCTGCTGTTTGCCCTGCCGCACTTCTCTCTGGCCATCCCTGGCAACCTCCCGGGGCCTCGCACCCGATCGCCCCATCTCGTCTTGATCAATCACCCCTGCAACCTCCCGCCGCCGCCCGCCGCCGCCCGCCGCCGCCCGCCGCCGCCCGCCGCCCGCCGACCTCCTGCTGCCGCAGTGACGGCGCGCTGGCGGGCAAGACCAAGTGCGTCAACACCTTCCAGGGCTACAGCTGCGAGTGCAAGGACGGCATGTACAAGGTGGGGGGTGGGGCAAGGGGTGGGGCAAGGGGTGGGGCAAGGGGTGGGGCAAGGGGTGGGGCAAGGGGTGGGGCAAGGGGTGGGGCAGGGGTGGGGCAGGGGTGGGGCAGGGGTTTGTAAGATTACGAGGGTGCAGCAGTGGACATCGAGTACAGGGGTTGTGAGGGGCGGACCGGGAGGGCAGGGGCCTCGCCACCTGAGGGCGGTGTGCAAGGCGGGTGAAGGGGCAGGGGCTGCATCTCTCAGACTTCACACATCAGCCGTGCCCGTGCTGGGCTGTTGACTGGTTTGGTGCCTGCAGTTGTCACTCATTGCTAAGCGCTCCGTCCCGCCCTCCCGCCCCGTCCTCCCGCCCGCCGGCCCGCCGTGTGTGTGTATGTTGCAGTACGTGAACCCGCTGACGGGCGAGGAGCGCTGCGAGGACGTGAACGAGGTGAGGGCGGCGGGGTTGAGAACGCCCGACGAAAATGACCAAATGGAGTTGCAAACCCATCTCCATCCTGGCCGGGCGGCATCCACATCTTCTCTTACCATCCTTGCAACCCAACCCAACCCAACCCAACCCAACCCAACCCCCGCCTTCACCCCACCACACCACACACACCCGGGCAGTGTCTGGCCACCAACGTGCCCATCACCGACCCCGCTTGCGCCTGCCCGCGCTGCGCCTGCGTCAACAAAGTGGGCAGCTACAAGTGAGTCCCCCCAGCTGCCTTTTCGCCGGGCTCACCGCGGCACCGCCGCACCGCTCCCGCGTTTCTCCCTTTCCCCCACCCGGCCTGACCCCTGGACTCCGTTGAGTTAGACTTGGTTTGGCTTGGGCCGGTATTCTCAACCCCACAACCCGCACATGGTTCTTGCTGACCCACAACAACCGCACATGCACAAACCCACCCCCCACTACCCTTCTATGTACCATCATTGCAACCCCCCGTCCCTGATGTGCCCGGCACACGGTTCCCGCTGTTTTCTCTCCAACCCCTCCAACCTTGCAACCCCGCCACGACGCAGGTGCACCGGCCCGCTTGACAACAAGTGCAAGGCGGAGAACAACTTCGGGGGGTGCTGGAAGGACACGGTCAAGGGCGAGACCTTCACCTCGTGAGTGTGGGCGTGGGCGGGCCCGGGAGTGGGAGGGGGGAGGGGGCGGCCAGGGAGGGGGCGGGAGCGGGCGATGGGCGGTGGAAACTGGCAGGGGTAGCGTATCTCTGCCTGCAAGCAGGTGGTGAGGCAAGGGTCGTGGGCAGGCAGTCGTAGGATCCATTCCAAACGCACGGCAAACCGTGTTTAGCACGTTCACCCCGCCGCCGCCTGCCGCCGCCAGGTGTGTGGACACGGTGTGGGAGTTCCAGCGCATGGCGGCGCGCGGCCTGGTCAACGAGACCGACCCATGGTTCAAGTGAGTGGCGGGGGGGGGGGGTAGTTTTCTCCAATTCCCAAATCAACCATTGCCATCCCAAAACCCATGTGCGAAAACCCATGTGCGGAGGAGAGCGGTATGCTCGTGTTCTTGTTGGGGGGCGCCCGCGAACGCTGCATGCCGTATCGCCGTGTGAGCCCTTGCTCTGCTGCGGGAGTGCCTGTCAGGCGACCGTCCGCTGCCCTGCCAGCGCGCAGCCTTCAATCCTACCGCCCTTGAATTGCGCCCCCGGCTCTCTGACTCCGCGTCCCCCGTGCGTTAGAGTACACAACGGAAAGTAACCGTGTTGATATGTGTGTTGCCGCGTGTGTGTGCACAGGTGCGAGTGCCCCAAGTGCTTCCGCGCCACGGCCGCCAACACCTGCGAGCCGGTGTGCGACCTCGACCAGTGCGACCGCAACACCGGCTACTGCGCGCCCAAGGTGCGCGCCGCGAGGCCGTGCTGTTTGTGTTTGTACCACCGGTAGTGTGTTTCAGTTCGCGTGCGTTGCGTTTGTTTGTACGGTACCGTAGTGACCCTGCTGTGTGCGGTTTTGGGCGGCCTCTAGCGCGGGAGAGCGATGCAACCAGGGCGGTGGAGGGCGGTGCTTACTTGGTCGCACGGCCGTGCCTCATGCGTGCATCACCTCTGGCCGCAGGGCGGTGGCGGCGGCAAGACGGACAGCTCCGGAGGCAGCAGCGGCGGCGGCGGAGGCAGCTCAAAGAGCGGTAAGCGCAGCAAACACGGGGACCAACGAGTCAAGTCGCGCACGCTCCTTGTCTTAGAAGCGCCCTACCCTTCAATGTTTGCGGCCGTTCACATGGACGCCTCCCCACACCCCATCCCGCATCATCGTCGCTCTGCTGGGCGTACCCCGCGCGAGCGCCAGCCCACACGCTCCTCTCCAGCAAATTATGATCATAACGAACCGTATAATTATGTTTGTTTTAGCTTGGGCTGGTGTTCGCAACGCCCTCACCCTCCCCCAGGTTGCACTTGCCTGTCCCTTGCCTAGTGTAGCTTGGTTTAGCTTGGGCTTGTATTCACACCCCCGCCTACCACTTCCTTAACAAATTATGAACGTAACCCCTCCCCCGCTCCCCCTCCCTCCCCCGCTCCCCCTCCCTCCCCCGCTCCCCCTCCCTCCCCCGCTCCTCTACGCGGCGCGCGCGCAGGCATGTCGGTGGGCGGCATCATCGGCATCGCGCTGGCCTCCGCCGCGCTGACGGGCGTGGTGGTGCTGGCCGCCAACCGCTACCTCATGAAGCAGCGCATGGGCGACGAGATCCGCGACATCATGGCGCAGTACATGCCGCTGCAGGTAGGGGGCCGGGAGGGCGGGTGTGTGGGGTGGGTGTGTGTGTGGGCGGGTGTGTGTGTGTGGGGGGGGGGGTAGTTTTTTCCAATTCCCAAATCAACCATTGCCAACCCAAAAGGTAGTTCATTCCAGAAACCAGAAGCGAGACGACAAAGATAACCCGAACGGTGGGGTTAGTTTTCTCCCATTCCCAAATCAACCATTGGGGGGGGAGGGGCGTGTGCGTGTGGGTCGGAGGTCGGAGGGGCTGGGCAGTGACTCAGTTACTGGGCTAGTCGGCACGGTACCGCGCGCCGAGCGGCCGGCCGGGGCAGCGCTAGTGAGGTAGTCCTCAGCGCGCGGGGGGCTGGCGCGTGGCATGATGCCAGTCTGGTTACCGGTACTTGGATGTGCAGATACCACTCAAGAGGTTGGCAGCGTTGTCCTCTGGGTGGGGTGGGCGACTCGTCCTTTAGGACGGCCTTCGTTCTCTCCGCTGGAGGAGCATGCTGCCAGCCTCTTTTGAGTGGTATCTGCACATGCACCACTGGCATGTCAGGCGCCAGCCCCCGCGGGCTGAGTACGACCTCACCCGCGCTGCCCCTGGTCGGCGTGGGCGCGGCGGCCGCCAGTCGGCTCCGCAGGGGTGGCGGTGGCGGCGGAGGTGGGGTAGTGCATTCCACATACCACAGCCCAAAGCGACTGACCGACGCGCGTGGGGCGGGGGCAATGGGGAAGGGGAGGGGCCAGCAGACATACCCGATGTGGCATGCGCCGCAGTGCGGGTGATTGTGACGGGCGGACCGGATGAACAACGGGTGGACAGCATGGCGCGTGCCTACGTGGGTGCATCCGTGCGTGTGCGTGTGAGGTCCGCGCTGGGCTCACGGACGCCGCCGCCCCGTCCTCCGCTGCCCCGCCACCCCGCCCCCCCCCCCAGGAGCGCGAACGCAACGCGCTGCTGGCGGCCCGCGCCGGCGCCGCCGGCGGCCGCGTGGGCCGCGGCCCCGGCGGCGGCATCCGGCCCGACGAGGACTCGGACGACGACGGGAACGGGGTGGGCGCCTACGGCTGGCCAGGCGCACCCCAAGGCGCGGCGGCGGCGGCTCCCGGCGGCTCCCTGGGCCCGCTGGGGCCGCCCGCGCCCGCCGCGCCCACGCTGGCGGCGGCGGGCCAGCGGGCGGTGTGGGGCCCGCCGCCGGTAAACGCGGCGGCGGCTGCGCCGCACAAGCCGGCCGCCGGCGCGGCCTCGTCGTCGCGGCCGCCTGCTGCCGCGTCAGCATCATCATCGGCGCGGCCGGCGGTGGATGTGTTCACGCTGGATGAGGCGCCCATGCTGCCGTCCTCGACGGCGGCGCGCGCCGCCAGCGACGCGGACCCGCTGCTGGGCCGCGAGCTGGGCGGCGCCAGCAGCGGCGGCGTGGCCAGCCCGCTGGAGCAGGGCGCGGCGGCAAAGCAGGGCAAGCCGGAGGACAACCCCTTCCTCTGACCGCGCGCGTGAGGCAGTGAGGGAGGCGCATGTGGGTCACAAGATTCGTACGACGTGTGGGGGCGTGAGGCGTGGCGCGTAGGGCGTGAGCACATGGCGCAGCGGATCGGATGCGTGCGCGCCCGTGATCTTGGTGCGCGGCCGGCTGCCAAGCGTGATCGCCGAGCTTGCGCACGCGCGCGCGATATGGTGGAGTGGGGCGGAACGTGGCTGGGGGTTCCGGGGCTGTATGACGACAGGGAGCTTTACTGGGGATTGACTGCCTTGCTACTGAGGTGCCTGCTGCCGTAATGGATGCAAATGCAAGACGACGAAGTCTCGAAATCTTATGGCTATCAAGTGCGCCTTGTGTTAAGAATAGGGCCGTGCTGTGTGCCAGCACGGCAGCACATGGCCACCGCCTGTGCATGCGCATGACCGCCTGTGAATGCGGGCTTACAAGCGGGAGTGACAGTGTGAAAGTATGACACTTTTGTTCCATTAGCGTAGCAAAGTGTTAGCGGAGGGCATGCACGTCGGCGCGTCTGTCTGCATGGGACGAGTACGTTAGCGTCGAGTGAACGTCACCTGCAACGTGTTACAGGACAAGTGAGGGAAAAGTGGGCTGGCCCACGTGGTCTCGTCGTCTCCCGTCTTAAGGCCAAAGGTTTCGCAGTTACTTCCTCATCTCCCGGACCCAGCCGGGGCGGGTTGTTCAGGCACTACCCGCGCGCCATCGCGTCCCCCTCCAGCTATCAAGCACACGGCTTGCCTCCGCCACGTAGCCCCGGTCGCCCCCGTCCGCTCCGCTCAGGTCTTCAGTGTTGCAGGGAAAGTAGAATCCTAGTCCTGAAGTCCAGCACTCCATCACACGGCCCGCGCAGCGCCGCTTAAAGCTGTGAACACCATCACACGGCCAAAGCGGCGGGCTTTGGTGCTGGGACACGAGGCGGCGTGACGCGGCTGCAGTCACCGCGCAGCTGACACGGCGTAGGTCTGTGCGGCCATGGTGCGGCAGGGTTGCGGCACGACCGTTCACGGCAGTTACGCGGCGCGCCTAGCGGCACCCAGACCGCGCCCGGCTCCTCCCCATGGCGCGTCACCAGCTTTGGCAAGCTGTCGCAGGTCATCTGCACAGGGCGCTCGCACTGAACACCACTCACCAGCCGCCGCGATGCCGCGTGGCCATGTGCCGATCGAAGTTCGATACTGTTGCTCCTGACAGAAGGCACGCTGCTTCTGACGCTGCTTGAGTGTTCCCGGCCCTTCACCCCAATCCCAAGGCAAGGGAAGCACCAGCGAACCAGCGAAATTTACATGGTTTGCCCTCAGGCAACCAGCGCTCCCGTTGGCGAAGGCCATCATAATACAAGCACCACAACCTGCCTTCAACCCTCCCTCCAACACCTCGGCTCACACACGACTCAGCCCGCAGTCCCCACCAAGTCGATGTCGACATTTCGCTGACCTCAGCGCGTTCCCAGCGCCTTGCCCTATCTAAGCACCGCGTGTGCTGTCTGGGCGAAACTGTCAGCACCACCTCACCAAACGCGGCATGCGGTGTGCACATCCGGCGGTCCTGGCCGGCCAGCCGGCCTACATTCCCATGAACCAAGCAGCTATCACCTGTCAGATGTCAGGTCCTCAATAGCAACCACGGTCATTGTTAAGGTCCGGCTTAACGCTCTGCATGTGGCCCCACCTCGCCGCACGCCCAGCTCCCGCGGCAGCTCCAGCTGCAGCAGTGCATACCCAGAATCCTCAACTCATCCAGCTGCCAAAATGCGCCGGCCGGCGAGGTGACTGGACACCCAAGGGCGCATGCTGAGCGCGAGCTCACAGCGAGCGCAGCGCTGTCTAGTAGTTGTCAAGTGGTTACGTCAGTAGCGGCAGTCCAAAAGCCCTCCATGCAGACTGCAGAGGCTTCCCGGCACCGGCCGCGGGCCCATAATCTGCTCAGCTGGGGCCCTCCTCGGGCTTCTCCTCCGGCTTGCTGCACTGCGCGCACTCTGCGTCGCTGTCATCCTCGTCGCTCCACTCTCCAAAAACACGCCGCTTGTGAAATTGGCAGCACTCTGCGCAGCAGCGAGCGGGCGGCGTCAAGTCACGGACGCGTCCGGGCGGGGACCGCTTCCCCAAAGCGAGTTGGCCACACCTGAAAGCCAGGCTTGCACCTAACTCTTCGACTTGAATTTCCCCGAGAACTCGTTGATCTCCTGCACGTCCTTGGACCAGTGGACGCGTTCGTCCTTCTTCTTTCTCCGCGGGACAAGCCGCAATGTCAAGGTCTCCGCTACTGGCGCCTTCTGCTCGCTATCCTGTCCTCCTGCGCCCTTCAGCATTGTCGACGTCTGAGCCGCAGACATGGCGTCCTTTTCACGCCATGCCCCGCGCAAAAGCTGGTGGGTTCGCTTAGCAACGCGCTTTTCTCTAACGGGCCGGGCGCGCTCGCTGCCTGCTAGGGCCTTAAAGTCACTACGTAATAAGACGCCAGGTCAGTATGGTCTATGTCTATGCCCAGGCGCGCACTGGGTAGCAACTCGAGCGAGTCCTTGCATGGCAAGCCCCATTTCAGTCGGGTCGGTCGTGTCAAGTCCGTCGCGCCAAATTTGTTGAATGAGCTGTGCTTACTACTTGTTGTAAATCGTGCAGAGCTTCTGACTTGCTCAACATCTAAAAGTCTTTACAAACCGCACTTGACTGTCGCTTCAAGCCGGTCGGCCTCCTTCTTGAAACATTGATTAATTGTAAGCTTGTATCGACACTTGCACAAGATTGCAGCTCCATCGGTGTGGAAAGCAAACTTCGCGCCAGAGCGACAAGGCGACCGAGAACGGGGCTTGTGGTCCCCAGTCGAGCAGCTCTCCTTCCGACTGCGATAGAAATAAGAATGGAGCAAAGACGTAACAGCACTTGAGTCGCTGCAGCAACAGACGAATTTGATCGGGGTCTGCCAGCTGGGCGCGCTTGGGCCAGGTGCCGTGCTTGAACGAAGCGAGGGTAAGCAGCGTGCCTAATTCCTCTGGTGGCCGTGCATTGCCCGTTGGCTGTTGTCCGCCGACGACCCTGTTGGTTGAGCCACACACCTACCTACCCGCGCCCTCCGCCTCCACCCGCAGCCGCTGAGTCGGGCTAGCACTCGCGGGCGCCAGCTTCAGCCATGGTCTCCGGCGTGATGATGGACGGCCCCAAGTCACACGTTGCGGATAGCCCGTCGCGCCCCGCGTTTGAGGCGTACAGCGGGAAGGAGAAGGGCAAGGTGGTGGTGTCCAAAAGCTTTAAAGTGGCGCTGGTTGCGCTCGACTGCCTGTTCCTGGGTGAGTTGATGGCGTGCATTCTGTGGAAGCGATGCGGCATGGCCGCATGGGTGGTTGCCTGGGGCATCGGTCAGCGCTGGCTTTGCGCAGGGGGATGACATGCACAGGGTGGGCTCGTGCGATTGCGGCACGGACACCATGGCTGGCCTCCTGCTGCTCCTGCTCCTGCTGCTGGTGTTGCTGGGCGGCAGCGGCTCGCCCGCACGCGCGGCTGTACGGTGGCATGGTGGCGCCTCGACCCGCTGTTGGGCCCGGTGGCATGCAGGGCTGCAACCGGTGCTGGTGCACCTATCGAAGAACAGCAAGGGAACCTACTCCTTCCACCCTGTGGCGGTGAGTGGGCCGTGGGCCCGGTCCCTCTTCCCTCCGTCCACCCGGACATGTTGATGCCGGGGACGCTTTGGGTTGTGGTGTTTCAATACGGTACTCCCAATGCGGCCGGCAACAGGCCCAGCATGCGTGCGGCACGCCAATCCTGCCACCTGTCCTCATGGTTCTCTCCCCCGCTCGCCGCCGGCCAGGTCAACTTCATGGTGGAGCTGGCGAAGACTTTGTTTGCGCTGATAGTGCTGCTGTTCACGGTGCGTGATTTGGTTGTGACACGTGCGCGCAGCCAAGGCAGCGCACGGCCATGGCCACGGTTGGGGTGGAGGGTGTTGGGTGAGGGGCTGCGCGTAATGCGGCCGAAGGTGGGGTCCGGCGCTTCGGCTGGTTGTGTGAAGGCGTCCAGCGGCCCGAGAGGAGGGGTTGTGCGTACCACCCCCATCTCAAGCAAGCACGAACCAACCCCAATGCGTGTGGGGATGACCGGATGGGGATGGATGAGTGTTTGCACGTGTCGGCGAGGAGCTGGGCGCCGCCCTGGCCTCAGACGGTCGGTCGTGGGTGGGCGGCAAGGGCACGCGCCAAGCCCTACCCACTCCTACGTCGGCCTGGCGCCTGTCCTCACATACCTGCTACTGCCGCTGCCGCTGCCGCTGCTGCCGCTGCTGCCCACGGCGCGCAGGGCACGGGGCGTGCGGGTGCGCCCATGTACCGCTCGGTGCGGGCGTTCGTGGTGGACGCCCACCACAACAAGTGAGCGAGCGGGCGGGGGGCAGGCGGAGGAGCTGGGCCTGGGAGTGGGAGCAGCAGGACAACGGAGGAGAAACGGAATGGGCTGGGAGTGGGAGCAGGGCGACGGGGAAGAAGCGGAAAAGCCTGGGAAGGGAGCAGCAGAGGGAGGAGGAGGATGAGTCTGAGGCAACGGTTGGAGCTGGGGTTGCTGGGGCGGTTGCTGGGGCACCGACAGCTTGATTGGGTGGGCGATCCGTTGTTGAGGAGACCCCGGCAGGACCGCGAGAACGTCCAACTCTCCTCAGCGAGGCCGGGCGGGCGTGGTGGCGGTGTGCATGGGGCTGCGGGGCGTCATTGGTACCTGATGGCAGAGATAGGTACTACCCTGGCACTCACGTGCACTGTTGCACACACGCGCACAAGCACGCCCTGTTTCTCTCTCCACTTCAGCGCTTCCCTGTCTGTCCTCTGGCAAACGCACGCACTCGCGCACACGCAGGCTCCTGGCGGTGCCTGCGGCGCTGTACGCGGTCAACAACTCGCTCAAGTTCTCCATGCAGGTGCGCGGGGGTGGGGTGGGGTGTTGGTGGTGGTGCTGACACTGGTGGTGGCGGTGGTATGGGCGCTGGCGGGGACGGCGGGCGGTGTCGCGCATGGGATGTCAAGATGTGCACGGGATGTCGGGGGCGGCACGGGATGTCAAGATGTGCACGGGATGTCGGGGGTGGCACGGGATGTCAAGATGTGCACGGGATGTCGGGGGCGGCACGGGATGACTAGATGTGCACGGGATGTCGGGGGCGGCACGGGATGACTAGATGTGCACGGGATGTCGGGGGCGGCACGGGATGACTAGATGTGCACGGGATGTCGGGGGCGGCACGGGATGACTAGATGTGCACGGGATGTCGGGGGCGGCACGGGATGACTAAATGTGCACGGGATGTCGGGGGCGGCACGGGATGACTAGATGTGCACGGGATGTCGGGGGCGGCACGGGATGACTAGATGTGCACGGGATGTCGCCAGCAGGGTGGCAGGGGGACAGCGCCGGGGTGGTGGGCCGCATGGGCTCGACGTGGGCCAGCGGCACAGGCCTTGGCATGCTGGAGGCAGGCAGGCCCGCCGCCGGGCTTGCGCCCTTCGGCGCCTCCCCGTGTTGGCTGCCGTGTGCCTGCCTGACGCTGCCGCTGGACGGCGCCGCGACCGGGACCCCGACCGACCAACCAACCGACCGCGACCGGCAGACCCACCTGACCCACCTGACCCACCGCTCTGCTCCTTGCCCCCCCCCCCACACACACACATACACACCTGCTGTTCCTGGCTACGCCTTCACGTCCTAACCAATGATGAATGTAACACCCCCCCCCCCGCCGCGCGCAGCTGTTCTTCCGGCCCACTACCACCAAGATGCTGGGCAACCTCAAGATCTTCACCATCGCGCTGCTGATGAAGCTCATCATGCGCCGCCAGTTCAACGTCATCCAGTGGGAGGCGCTGTTCCTGCTGGTGGCGGGTGAGGCGGAGGCGGCAGGGGGCGGCGGGGCGGGGGGCGGCAGGGGGCGGCGGAGGAGGAGGAAGAGGAGGTGGAGGAGGCGGCGGCGGAGGAGGAGGAGGGGTGTAGTCGTCTAAATAATCATGCATGTAACTCTCCCCCCCCTTACTTCGCAGGCATCACCATCAACCAGCTGCAGTCCTGCGGCTCGGGCCCCAACCCGGACGAGGCCAACATCCCGCTCATCCCAGCCGTGCTGTGCACGCTGGGCACGGTGACGGTGCCGGCCGCCGCCAGCGTGTACAACGAGTTCGCGCTGAAGAAGCACATGGACACGTCCGTGCACCTGCAGGTGCGGTGGGCGGCGGCGAGGGGGCAAGGGGGCGCGTGTCGCAACAACAAGCGGTACAAAGCTGTGACATGAGGCGGGTGTGGGTGTGGGTGTGAGTGTATGGGTGGTACCGGTAGTTGGCACTGAGCGCTCTGCACTGTGCCTCGCCGGTCGTGCCGCCGCCTCCACCCGCATTCTTCATCGCGTATGGAGGACTCCGCACCCATCTCCTTCGCCTCCTGCCTCCGTCTGCGCCTGCTGCGCAACCCACCCACCCCCTGCTGTCTACGCCACTACCTTTCTATGTACCATCTTTGCAACCCCCGTCCACGCAACCCCCCCTCCACCACTTGTCAAATAAACGAGCACTGAAAGGAACCCCACCCCCTGCACTTCTATTCACCATCTTTGCGAGCCCCATCCTTTCCCCTCCCCCAGAACTTCTTCCTGTACTTCTACGGCGGCGTGTTCAACCTGCTGTTCCTGGGCGTCACGGCGCTGCGGGAGAAGCAGAGCCTGGTCCAGATGTTTCAGGGTGGGTGGCTGGCTGGGTGGCGAGTTGGGGGGCTGAGGGCAGGGCCGGCGGCGGGCGGGGGCTGAGGGCAGGGCAGGCGGCGGGTGGGAGGCGCTCGGAGCAGGATTGGGGAGCGCGGAGCTTTGTAGGCGCGTGTGCAAGACGGGTGGGAGCAGGGTGGGGAAGTGGGCACGTATCTGTACGGTGCGCGGTGGCGTCCGCTGCCCGCGCGGCGCCATGGAATGACCGCGCCTGCGCCATCCCTTCGGCAGTTTGGTTTTGGTGTAGCTTGGGCTGGTGTCCACAAACTTCCCCTTCCCTGTGAACACCATCTCGTCATCATTAAAACCATGCATGGACCCCTCGCAGGCCTGTCGCTCATTACCTACCTGCTGATCGCCAACAACGCGGCGCAGGGGGTGCTGTCAAGCTTCTTCTACAAGTTTGCGGGTGCGTGCCACACTTGTTTCCCGCGCCCAGTTAACGATCAACATTTAGGAAAAATGACTCAAAACGCCGCGCCTGGACCACTCAACCGCCCGCGACCTGCGAGGGTGCCGCGCACGCGGGGTAGCAGCCCGAGTGCCCGACGACCGAGGCCTTCGCCGCGCGCCACCTGGGTCCCTTGCGCCCGTCGCGCTCCACGTGGGATACAGCAGGCGTGGGATACCGTGGGTCTCAAGGGGATGCGTTCGTTGTGTGGGACAAAGACAAGGGCCTGCACTACCAAGCCTACTTCCTAGGCATGCCAGTATAGCTAGGTAATGCAGCCCCTTGTCTTTGTCCCGCACAACGTACACTCCCCTTGAGGCCCACGGTGATGCTGTGTCCCACGCTTATAATGGCCACGCGACGCACACGTTTCGCAGCACACGCAGCACATACTCGCGTAATGAGTGATCAATACGGAGACGCGAGACCTAAAGCCGCGAGCTGTAGCAGCCCTGCGGTGCCGCCGGCTGCAGATCACGCCGCGCCCTGTCGTCACTGTCGTCACCTCGTCACTGACGCCACTGACGTCTACGCCGCATGCCGCAGACACCATCCTCAAAAAGTACTCGAGCACCATCGCCACCATCTGGACGGCGCTGCTGTCGTTCGTGCTGTTCGGGCACGCGCTCACCGTCAACTTCTTCCTGGGCGTCTCCATCGTCTTTGTGTCCATGCACCAGGTGGGTGCGCCGGCGCCGACACACGGTGGCCACGTCACGCCACGCCACGCCGTGCCATGCTATGGTCCCCCACAAGCCTGTCAGCATCGTTTTGATTGGGGTGTGCGGACCTGTGGATTGAGGCACGACTTTTCATGTGCAAAGCCCGACCTTGCTGTGCATGGCGGCCTGACGGCATGCGGCCTGTGGCCTGGTCTGTTGCGGCGCAACGCAGTTCTTCAGCTTTGGCGACAAGGCCAAGCCCGGCGAGGCGCCGCGGCCCAAGATCGTGTACTCGCCCTCGCTGGACCACATAGCGCTGGCGGCTGCGGGCGGGGCGAACCTGCCGGGTGCGGACACCGCGGAGTTGCGGCGGCCGCTGCTGCCGCGGTGATTTGGGCGGGAGGGTGCTGTTGGGGCTGCGGGTGCAGGGGGCAGCGGCGGTGGCGTTTCCGCACCGCACAGGCAGGCTGCCTTGGGCCGTTTGATGACACGGTTGCGGCGCAGTGCGGGGGCACGTGGCAGAAGTTGTGGCGGGGCGATAGCAGGCAGTGGGCCTCGGCCGCAGCGGCGATGTTGGGGGCAGGGCGCCGTGGCGGCGGTGATGGGCGGTGGCGGGCTGCAGTGATGACCGTTAGGGGGCGCGATCATGCCAATGGGGCGGTGGCAGCAGAATCGAGGGACAGCCTGCAGCAGGCTCAAGGTGCGGCGAATTTGTATATAGCGTGGCAAAGCATCATCATAGGGAGCGCAGTAAATGTGGGCAGCGAAAAGCGTGGTCTAGACAGTAAGCTAGCGGCCTGTCAGACGGCAACGGGGGCTATTCATGGCCCGTAGCGCGTAGGCATGGGCATAGGAGGCACCCTAGGACATGCAACACAGAGACTGCCATGCATGGGGCGCAGATGCGTGTGTGCGCGATAGACAGGTCCGTGTCTTCGTGATGACACGGTACTTCTGTGACCGTCGGCGGCGTGGGCAATAGGGCGGATGCAGCCAAGCGCTGATGGAGCCGAGTGGCCTGTGTGGGTCACTGGCCGTCCGGGTGCATGAGATCTGGGTCGGCGCCATGCTGCAGGGCGCTGTGAGCGCCCGCCATTCGCGCAACTGGGCGCCGTGGCGGGTGTATGGCTCATGAGCCGCACGAGAACTGCAAATGCAGCGACTGCTTGTAGCGGCAGACTTTATGCCATGGAGCGTATCGTGCCAGGTACCGTATCGCTGTGCGCGTCGCGTTGACTGCCGCAGCAAGAGGCTGAGGGGCACCTGGTCGCTGGTGCGGACGGGGACGCGGGCACGAGGGGACGTGTAGCAGGAGACGCCGTAAAAGGACTTGTTGACGAGCCGGGGCTTCCCTTCGTACATGGGACTTACGCGTCTTCACGCCTTCCTCCCACAGGACGACGGCCCTGCCATGGTGACATAGAAAGGGTTACATTTCCAGGGCATATCGAGCGCAATCCCTTGCCTCGTGCCTTTTGCTCGGCCCACTGGCCACTGAATCCGCTGATGCCGCCGTGCACCACCAAGGTGTTTCGCACGGCTGCCCACCCGCGCGACGCTACAGGAAATACTACTGTAGCGCCGCGCCTTTCCAATCAGCTGCTGCGACCCAGAGAAGCATGATATGAGGCCGACACCCATCACCCATCAACATCGTCGTAATACCTCATGTTTGCCTTGGTGCTTCGACCAAGCCTTCGATGGCATACGGCCCGCACGCGCGCGGAAGCGCCCCCATGGCTACGCTGCTACGCCCCATCCCCACCCCCAAGCGCGAATCGAATGGCTCAACATCAATGGCAACATAATGAAATCAGTGACAGCACGCGACACTGCAGCCCCCCTGGCGCTTTCCGGGCGCCGATACGCACGGGGGCAAGGCGCCCGCAGCAAGTTCGTATTGCGCTTCCATCCGCATACCGTTCACCGCACATACCGTATGCTGTACCGCAGCCGCCGCAACCACAACCACCACCGCCGCCACCACCACCGCAACTCCGGCATCATCAGCTCAAGCGCATTGGGCTCATTATTGGTGCTTCTTGGCCTCGGGGTAGACAAAGTGGACCCACACGTTGGAGAAGTAGATGGCCAGGCTCCACAGCCCCAGCACGGTGCCGCCCCACAGCGCCACGTACGCCCCAATGCTGATGTACAGCCACAGCGGCGAATCTGTGAGTGTGCACGTGTGTGTGAAAGGGCACACAGGGAAAAAGTCGAAGGCCGGGGGTGCGAGCCGGTGTGTGCATGCGGTGCGTGTGCGGTGTGGGGCGTTCCCTGCGGTGCAACAAGGCATTGACACGCGGGGCATAGAGCTGTCCTCCCTTTTACGTTCCCTCTCCGCTGCACCACTGCACGTCTGCACGCCGCCATCATTTCGGATTGGCCATGGTTGGTCTGGGGTTCATGGAAATGGACTTCCCTTTCTCCCCCCTTTAGCTTGGTTTAGATTGGGCTGGTGTTTACAACCCCCCATGCAGCCCCCCATGCGCTCGCTCAAGCCCAGGTCTCACGGCTCACCCCCATAGGCGGGCAGCAGGTCGGCCAGCGGCTGCCGCACCACCAGCAGCACCGACATGGACACCATCTGCAGCGCCGTCTTCCACTTGCCCAGCGTGTTCACCTTGACGGCCTGAGGCGTGCAGCGCAGGGCAACGGAGGAGGTTGGGAGGTTGTCAAGCTTCAAGTAAAGTGCTAAACCAAATCTACCAACTATTGTAGGTGAGGCCCAGGCAGGTGCAATGCCGGTAGCGGCAATGCAATAGGGGAGGGCAGGGGAGGCGCGGCGGCGTGGTGTGGCGCTTGTGGCGCTGGCGGCGCTGGTGGGCGATGCGGCGTGAGGCCGGCCGGGGGGCGCTCCCGCTCCGCCGCTGCGGCAGACCTCACGCCGGGAAGCATCAACGGCAGCAGCCTGGCTGCCTGGCCCGCAGCTTCCCTCAGCCCGCCATGTCGAGCGCAGATGAAGCGCCATACGGTACCGTTTGCCCACCTTAGACACGCCGCCGCCTGCCGCCGCCGCCCACTCCCGCAGCGCGGACATGGTTATCTCGCGGCAGATGATGAGCACCACCGGCGCCGTCAGCCACTGCGGGCTCCAGGGCGGCGGCGGGGACACCGCCAGCAGCACCAGCGCCGTCGCCACCCTGGCGAGCAGCAGGAGGACGTTGAAAGGATCAGAGGTTCAGGCAGGACGGCCCAGGCTCTAACGCCGCGTGAAAGCAGGCTTGCGCACCAGAAGCGTGCGATGCGGCCGATATATGGCGTCGCTGCCAGCAGCCCCCGGCGTGGTCCCCGGTGCCGGTCCTGCGCCGGTCGCACCGCCGCTTCCGCCGCCCCCGGCCCCCGGCCCCGCCCCCGGCCTGCCCTGGCTCGGGCCGTGGCCGTGGACCCCATCTCCACCAGACCAAGTCTCCAGTGGCCCCACCCCAGCCCTAGGTCCCTTGGCTTGGGTTGGCATTTACTTTTTCGAATTCGAATGAAATCCGCCACCCGCCACCCCCGTGCCCCACTCTCCCCCCTCCTTGCAACCCCCCTCTCCTGTCCGGCCCGGCCGCACTCACATGATCTTGTCCGCCACCGGGTCCAGGAAGGCGCCGAACACCGTCGCGATCTTGAGCTGCGCGGCAGCAGCGAGAAAGCCCAAGCCCAACCGATTATCGATATGAATATACGCCGCAATGCACACCAGGCGGCAAATCCAAGAGCGAGAATTAGAGATAGAGAGAGATATAGCGAGAGAGCTAGAGGAAGAGAGGAAGGGGCGAGCACCTCAACAAGGCAGATGCTCGTCAAACCCCGCAGCGCGGATAGCCCGACACCAGCGCAGACAGACGCGGCCAGCTGGCTCCTCAGCCCCCGCTCCTCCCTGCCACCCACCTTCCGCGCCAGGTAGCCGTCAAAGTAGTCGGTGACTGAGGCGGCGATGAAGATCACCGCGCACAGCGTGGGCGTGAGGTGCCACTGCGGCGGGGGCGGCCGGCAAACAGGCAAGGCGGGCAAAGGCGCATGAGCATGTCACATGGCTTGTTGACGTGCACGCAGCCCCTAACTCCTTCCGGAGTCCGGAGGCGCGTAGGCAAGGCGCAGAGCTCTCGACATGCATGGGCCGCATGGGCCGCCTGTGCAGTGCACTTCGCTGGCTGAGACCCGGCACGGCGGCGGCTTGGCGGTAGAGCTGGCGCCCGAGGTCAGGTCCGCATCAGGTCTCATGCAGCGCTCCCCGCCTGGCACCCCCGGCCTGGCTGCAGGCCAGCCCTGCCCGCTTTGATTACCCCAGCCCAGGCGGCTCTCTGCTGGCAAAGTCTCCCCCAGGTGTCCTGGTGTCGGCCCTTGTGACCCCACAATGCACACAACGCGCCCCACAACCCACGCGCCTCGCGCCTTCCATCCGTGCCCTCCTCCGCCCCACCCCAGCCCCGCCCCTCTCCCCTACAGTTTCACACCGCGCCCCCCACCCCCGCCCCCGCCCCCCCCGCAGCGCCTTACTTGCAGCTCCCACACCAGCAGCAGCACCGGCACCAGCAGCAGGCGGAAGAAGGTGAGCACGTTGGGGATGGTCATCAGCGGCTGCCGGGCCTGGAACCAGTTGAGCATGAGCGGGCGGGGGAAGCGGGGGGAGGAGTTCAGGGGGCGAGGCTTTATTGGGTTCGGTGCGGAAGTCGGGAAGGTACACGGGAGGTAGCTGTCCACGAGAACGCGGCGCAGTCCTTAAGAGCGTGTGTATGGGAGGACGGTACGAACCCCAAACCCAAAAGCAAGCATTGCTGATCCCCATAAAGTACTTCACAGAGAGGTATGAAATTCAGGGCCTCCACCACAAGATGCCATTTGCGTCCACTGGACCCCCACGCCCTCTTCCGCACGTCCCCCTGTTACTGAGATCCCAGACACGGCTACGGTTGTTTCGGTTGAGCCGCGCGCTCGGCCCCTTCAGGGCACCCACGTTGCCCTTGGACACACTCTCCCATCCGGTCCATGACATGCGGCTGTGGACACGCGTGCATAGCACGAAAGGCCCCCAACACCACGCACCCACACCGCCGTCTAGCATCACCGACGCCTCTGCACGGACCACATTCTGCGGTTGTTGAGTCCAAAACCCCCCACCACAGACCACACTGGGGTCACAGCGCTGGCGCACGCACCGGCTTGTGCGGCACCACCAGCGCCGCATGTCGGTAGTAGTCACTCCGGCGGTCGATCGGG
The DNA here is from genome assembly GCA_016834605.1 of Chlamydomonas incerta. Classification (NCBI taxonomy): domain Eukaryota; kingdom Viridiplantae; phylum Chlorophyta; class Chlorophyceae; order Chlamydomonadales; family Chlamydomonadaceae; genus Chlamydomonas; species Chlamydomonas incerta. The sequence continues at coordinate 640,771 of JAEHOC010000039.1, forward strand.
GAGATGAGGGACTCCTGCATTGGGTGACGTAGGTGCGTAGCAGCGCGTGGATCTACGAGTTGCAGTGCAGCCCGCACGTGTCCTCGCAAAGCGACCAGCCTGCCTCCCATCTCCCTGCCGCACACACACGAACACCCGCCCGGAGCTTTGCCTGTTGGTCTCCCTGTCTCCCACTTGCCCACGCTTCGCCTGCGGCGCCCCAACTCCAGCCTACCGCCGGCTTAGTCACACCCAGCAGCGGTACGATGTGGATGGTGTCGTCTGTAGGGTCCGTGGCTTCCGCCATCGCTTTGTGAGGCCGCTGGGCCAGGCAAGGACCACTGGGGGTGTGGCACCGTCCCTGTCGGAAGCTTGCCAGCGATCGCGCCGCTGGTTGTGACTGTGCAAGCTTTCGCCGAACTCTAGGTAAATGCAGGTCCTAAGCGCGGCAAATGTCGCTGCTTGGTTCGCACTCGGAGCTGCAGCTCGACAGTCTTCGCTCAAGTTGCTGCGGTAGTGCAGAGCGTCCTACAGGTTCGTTAAAACGCACTCTTAATGAAATATAACGCATTTCGGCGCTCGAGCGTCATTCTGAGTCGCCCACCGCTCATTCGCGCTCATGCATGTTTAAGTGTCATTCAGTTCCGCTGTAAATACCTGAGGTCGCTGCTTAACATTAAAACGTCGCTGATAAAATGCCGGTACTCTGGGGTCCAGCGCAGCAAGTGCGCTCCACCACTGCACATGTCCACGCAATGCCCGCGAGTTGCCACAGGCCCCCAACTAGGCACACCGTGGCAAGATCTGGCGTAGCGCCGACCGGGGGACCCGGGCCTACGGCGGTCCAGGCTCCCGCCGAGCCAACTGTTGCTCCGATGCCGCAGCCGCACCGTCAAGCTGCCGCACCCGCGCCGTCCGCCGGTCGGCGTGCTTTGCTGGCCGGCGCTGTTGCGCTGGCAGCTGCGCCGTTGGCAGGCGCCGCCGGCGCGCTTCCACTCGGACCGCTGGGACCTGTGAAGCGCGTGGGAGGCGACAAGCGGACCGGGCTCACGGCGGAGGAGGTGGCGGTGAGCTGACCCAAATTCATCCTGCCCGGTTTGCAACCATGTCGACCGCCCGGTGGATCAAAGCACCCACGAAATTCTTGACACGCGGCTCCAGCCAGTCCTCACATACCGCGGAGTCCGTTGGCGGCAAAGCATGGCCAGAGCTTAACGCTGACTTGCACCTGTCGGTCCGTGCCTCTGTGGAGCCCCGGCTGCGTGTTTACGCACGCGGGCATTCCCTTTCCTACTGCATCCGGGGCATCCGGGGTATCCGTGTCCCGTGTCGGCCGCCGTCTGACGCATACACCCACCACCCCGCGCTGCGTCCTGCGATCTGTTGCCGCCTTCGCACCATCGCTGCCCCCCTGCTGCCCTCCTGCTGCTCCAGGATGTGCTGCGGCGGGACCTGGAGGTGGGGCAGTACTTTGTGACGGGCGACCTAACGCGCGAGGTATTCGCAGACGACTGCAGGTGCGCGCGTGTTCGTGCTTGTTTGCATTGTGTGTGCAAGCCTTGGACACAGCGCAAGGGAGAGGGTCACGCAGGACGCGGGGCGGGAGCACCTTGCGTGTGCGCTGGTGTAAGCCGGGCCCGGGGGCCTGGTGACAGGGTTCACTGACCCGGAGGGATGTCAGCCTCCCCTGTGACCCGGCCTCTGTGAAGCGACACCCAGAACACAACACAACACAACACAACACAACACAACACAACACCCCGCACCGCTACAATCACATCGCAGGTTCGTGGACCCAACCAACGACGTGACGGGGCTTTCCAAATACCTCACGGCGCTGAAGGTGCTGTTCGACCCGACCTACAGCAAGGTGCGGTGGGCGCGTTCCCAGGAGCATGTGCCTGACACGCACCGGTGCAGCCAGCAAGGGGTGGGCGATAAGCGGCATCGGCAGGGGGGCCACGCACGCGCAGCCGGCCTGCTTGCCTAGCGCCGCCTGCTCCATGCCTGCGGTCGCGTCAACTGTGTCGCCGCCAGAGTGCAAAGACTGCAATCCTGCAAACAAATGACCAACAGGCCCAAGCGCCAGAAACCGAAAACGTGTTCCAAAGCCCACCGCGCACACTCCGGCCGCACCCAACCCCCTTGCCTACCGCCCACCGCTTCTTTAGCTAATCACGAGTGCAACCCCACCACACCCCACGCCTGCCCGCCACACACACACCCTCCCGCCGAGCAGGTGCAGCTGCTGTCCATCTCTGCCACGGGCCCGCGCACCGTGGAGGCGGACTGGCGGCTGGGCGGCTACCTGGTGTTCCCCTGGAACCCGCGCGTGGAGCCGTTCAAGGGTGAGGGGAGGGGGTTACTGTGAACCAATCCGGAAAGGAAAGGGTGAGGGGAGGGGTGGAGGAGGAGTGAGGGGTTTGAGAGGGGAAGAGTGAGCGGAGCGGGAGTGAGGGGAGTGACAGCACGGGGCGAGGGTGCTGCCCGCGGCGGGTGCTGGTGCTGGGGTTGGGGTTGGGGTTGGGGTTGGGGTGGGCTGGTAGCCCATTCCGAAATTCAGGGAAACCGGCCGTGAGGGTGGGTAGTTCACCCAACAACCAAAAGAGGGGCCACTGCGCCGCCTTACTCGGGCTGGTGGGTGTGGGTGTGGGTGCGAGCGCTCGGGCACGGACGCGGCTGTGGGGTGCCGTACTGACTGTGCCGCCGCCGCCACCGCCGCTGCACGCAGGGCACACGGCATACACGCTCAGTGACGAGGGGCTCATTGTGGAGCAGCGGCAGACTTGGGAGAAGAGCGCCGCGGAGGCGCTGCGCGAGAGCTTCACGCCCACCGCCGGGCCGCGGCAGCAGCTGTTCTGAGCAGCAGCGCGTGGTGGCGGCGGCGGTGGCGGCGGGCTGCAAGGAGCGTGTGAGGAAGTTTCAGGCTGGCGGTGCTGCGGGTGGGGCGTATGTAGCGCCCGCGCACACCGAGATAGGGCCCGCACACGCTGGTTGCGCTGCCAGTGCACCCGCCTGAATTGCGAGTGGGGGCTGGAGATGCCTGGGCCTAGCCGCTTAGGCCGGTTGCGGCGGCGCAAATGCGCGGAAGGCGTGTGGGGCGGCTGCGGGGCGGCACGGGTGGAGGCGACTGTGGCGCCGGGTGGGACCGCGTGGAGGACAGGGGTGGCGGACTGGCGGGTTTGCACCGGCGGCATCGACGCGACAAGAGAGTTCCAGAGATGCGGTCCCTGACACGTGGTGGCGGTGGTGGTGGTGGCAACAGGGCAAGGCGGCATTCCCTGTAAAGGCGGTATGGAGTTCGCTGGCCGCCGGGCGGCTGCTGCGCTGCCGTCCGTAAAGCCAACGGGCAGCTGTGCTGTGCGTGTATGGTGTCGGCGCATCGCTCCTGAGACTGCGACTGAGGCAGCGCAGACAGTCCTTACACCAGGTGTGCAACGGGTCTTCAGCGCCGGCTGCCTCCCACACCGGCTGCATCTTCGTCTTCATCTTCCAGCGCACTGGTCCACTCTTGCACGGCACCGTATCATCACCTCGAGTCGAGCTGCCCCACACCAGCATACCTGGCAGCGAACCGTTTCGAACACAGGTCTGCGACCTCGGGTCCCCGCAGTCCCCGCTTGTAGCGCCGACGGTAACGCTGGCGTTTTCTTCACACCAGATGCCACGCTCATGCCCACACCCACACCTCGGGCCATCCATGTGTTGTGTTGTTGGCGTGCTTGCACCGCATTCGCTTCGCCCATCACTGTCGTACTCGCGGGCCCCCTTATCTGCCTTGCCGCGTCTTGTTGTTGCCCCTGCTTGTCACTCTGCGCCCGGCCATTGCTTTGTTGCACATTGTTCGCATTACGACCGGTCTCCGTCTACGGCGCTCATCCGTGGACGCTGGTCGCCTGCTTGCAGGTGGGAAGCTTCACGCGTTTTGTGGCGTCGTGCTCTGTCTGTGTGGTGCTATCGCCTGGCCGGGCGCCCGGAGCGTGAGGACTGCGCGTCAGCAAATGATACAGCCTCCAGCGCGCTTCAATTCGGTACAGTACTCGCGTCGCTTCCGCCGCAGCTTCTGTCTTTGTTCTCGCGCACGGGCTTGCTGGGTACGGGCTATCATCTGCCACAACTGAGGCATGCCAATTCTTATCCCTTATCCTGGTCCTACCACCTCGGGCCATCCATAACGAGTGGCTGCACTCAGACAGCCCCCGCTCCATGTTCACCACGCCGTATCACCACTGACCGACCACCGCATCACCACCGACCAAGTGACAGCGCACTCACAATCCTGCATCCTGCATGCCAGCCCTACTCTACGCCAACCCCCTATCCCGTACTGATACACCGCCGCCCACAGCTACCTAAATGCCCCGGAGCTGCCTTCGCTACGGAAGGGCGCGCAACCTGCCGCCGCGCCCGGTGCAAACGCCGCAAGACGCAAGATGCATCTGCAGGACGCAAGCCTCTGCAAGCGCCGGTCACCACTGCCTTCCTGCAGCTCAGAAGGTGCCGGACCGGGGCCCGGCCCCGGCCCTCCAGGAGGCGCCCCGGCCAGCCCGTGCTGCCTCCCATGCAGCCGCCCACAGCTCCACAGCTCCAGCCTCCAGTCCACAGCGCCGCTGCGTGCCGTACCCACAGCTCCGAGCCCACAACTCCGCAGCCCAAAGCTCCGCAGCTCCACAGCTCCGCAGCTCCACAGCCATGCGCACCCGCGGCGGACCTGCTGCGGACCGGACCCGCAGCGCCATCGCACGCCCGGAGCTACCGCTGCTTGCGCGCGCCGTCGCGGTCGCCGCCCAGCCACGCATCAGCTGCTGCTGCTTCCGCACGCGCACAAGCACGTCGCGGCTCGCCAGCCCTGCGCCTGCTACTGCTACCGCTGCTGCTGCTACTGCTACTCGGTGCGCTGCTTCTTGGCCGCCGCCTTGAGCCGCTTGGTCTTCTCCTTGCGATAGCGCTCCTCCTCCTCCTCCGCCAGCTCGTCCTCCATGCGGCCTGCGCAGGCGGGGGGCGCAGGCGGGGCGCAGGCGGGCACACAACAAAGCAACGAGCTGGTCAGCTTATGCCATAAGCCGCGGGCCGCGGCACATGCCCCGGAGCCGCTGAACGCCGCCACCGCGCTACCCAGCAGTCGCGCTTGCAGCTGTGCAGCACCCCAGCGCTTCGTGTGTCGAGTGTACCGCCAAACGACCCCCACCCAACAGCCTAGCCGCCGCCCTTGCTGTACAGCACCATTGCGCTTCGTGTGTCGAGTGGGCTGCCAAACCGTCTCCCATCCACCTGGCGTGCCCAAGCTGCATCCCCTACAACGGCAGCCAATCACCCGGCTGCCGTCTCCGCTTGGGCTGATGAACCCCACCAACCTGGCGCCGGCCCCGCCTGGGCCCCAACCCCAGCCCCTCTCACCAAGAACCGCCTGCACGGATGGCCGCCCCCCGATTAACGCGGACACTCGCACTCGCACACACACGCACTCGCACTGGTACACGCGCATGCTCACCCATGCGCGCGCTGCGCTTCTCCTCCGCCACCACCTGGCGCCAGCTGGCCTCCATGGTGCGGTCGTCGTAGGGGTCATCGCGGTAGCGGCTGGGGTCGTAGCTGCGGGGGTAGGGGTGGGGGTGGAATGGGGTGGGACTAGTTATGATGAGAGGAAGAGTGTTGACGGGTGTTGCGGCACAGGAGGAGGGGTTGCAAGGATGGAGCAAAGTGGGATGGGTGGGCGGCCTGGAGGTGGAGCCAAGAGGTGGGGCTCGCCATGCTCGCCAGTGCATGGGCGGATGCCATGCGGTGGCGTGGCCGTAGGTGGGACAGCGAGCCGCGCGGTGCCCCGGTGCGCGCGGTACCCCCGTGCGACCGCCACTGTCTAAGTCGGCATCCTCACGACGGCCGGGCGGGCAGGCCGCGCTGCCCCTCAGCCCATGCACACGCCCACGCCCACGACGGCCCTCCCACCTCCCCTCCGACCACACACTACATGTTGCTGTAATACGGTAGTGTTGCACCACACGGACCGGTGTTCACACTGCCCGCCACCCCGCCACCCCGCCGCCGCTCCTCACCCCGTGGTCCTCCGTAGGAAGCGCCGCCAGTCCTCCTCCGGCTCCTCCTCCTCGTCGTCCACCACAAAGTCATCCTCGTACTCATCCTCCTCCCGCCGCCGCCGAGGCGGCGGCTGCGATGGCTTGCGGATCACCGGGTGATGCGCGTCCCGCCGCACCGCACCGCCGCCGCCGCCAGCCCCGCTGCCGCCGGGCCCCCCAGGCCGCTTGGCCAGCCCCGCCGCAGCGCCGGCGCCCGCGCCGCCGCCGTTCGCTCCGGGCGCGCCTGCAGGCGCGGCGGGCCGCGCCGAGCCGAGGAACGGGATGCCCGCGGGGCGCGCGCTTCCGGGCGGCGCAGCCGTGGCCGCCGCTTTGCCGCCAGCGGACCCGGGTGCGCCTCGGCCTGATGCGGACGCCGGCCCGCCGCGAGCGGTACCCGCGCCACCGGCAGCCGCACCCGAAGATGCCCCTGCTCTGCCCCCGCCTGCCGCTGCTGCATGCCCGGCTCTGGAGCCGCCGCCGCCGCTGCCCCCGCCGCCGGCCGCCGCCCCGCCTTGCCGCTGGTGGTTGGTGTGGGCTGCGCGGCTGCCGGTGCCGTTGGTGGCGGGAGAAGGGCCGGAGGCCTTGCCCCCAACGGAGCCGGGCTTTGCGCCATTGATGGGGCGCGCCGAGAGCGAAGGGCTCTTGGCCCGGGCGGCTGCAGCTGCACCAGACCCTGCACCGTGCCTCCCGCTGCTGCCAGGCCCGCGTGCTGCTGCCGAGTGCCGTGCGCTGCTGGGGCCGGGACCTGCCGCGTCCTGGCTGGGCGCCGGCTTTGGCTTTGGCTTGGGCACCTTCTTTGGCCCGTCTGAAGCTAGGTCCTCGAACAAGTCCAGGTCATCCGCGAGCTGCTTCTTTTTTAGAACTTTGGGATCGATGGGCTTTGGCTTTGGTGCCACAGGCGTTGACCCCTGCCCCTGCCTCGCCCCTGTTGTGCTGCCTCCAGCCTTTTTTGCGGGCACCAGCTCCGGCTCCGGCTCAGGACGTGCAACTGCACAGAGCGCTCTTGTAGACACAGGCCCGCCAAAGATTGAGCGAATAATTCTGAGGCGCACAGAGGAGAAATCGAGGGAGTTAGGCATTCGGTGGCTAAGGAGACGCAGCAGATACAGACAATTCCTGCAGCTAACAGCGGGCCCCAGGCGGCCGCTCACAGCACAGTTAAAACGACACATTTTATGCAGCCTGAAGCAATGCGACAGCCTTCTTGGGCGGCGCTGTGGCTGTCAAGCGCGAGGGCGCAATTGCCGCCCGCAGAGGTTCTTCGCGCTGCAGCACTCACTCGCCGCCAGCCATTCCACTGATAGCTCCCATATGTTGTACAGAAAACGCAAGGCCCGTGTCCCTGTGCAGAGGTGGCGCCGAAGCTAGTAGAAGCACGGGGCCGCAGCAGGGCCCCGGCCACTCCACAAACTACCGATGGTGTCCCCTAAGACAAATTTATGGGTGTTGATGAGCTGGGAGCGTCCGTGAGCGAGTTAGTGAGGGTGCCCAAAAAGCAAAATCGCTGTTGACAGCACCGTGAAACGCTGCCGGCTCTAAGATACAGGTTGGCTATAGGTGTCTAGGAAGACGTGTGTTGCGTGAATATTATAGTCGCGCTGGAGTCACAGATCAGCATTGGGCGCCAATCCGGGTTCAGGCACGGGGTCAGGGCCCGCGCCACCCTCAGCCCACCGCCGTTTGCCCGTTGGCCCGCACTCACCCGCCGACCGTGCCTGAAAGCAACAGAACAACAGAAAGCACCATCAGACCCTAACCCTCTTGGCGCACGACCTCTACGAGCCTGTTGTATACCTGCCACGTTGCACTTCGTCCAATCGTCCTCAGCCGATTGACGCAGTTGACGGTTGCATCTGAGTGCCACTCCGCCTTAGCAACGGACCCGACATTACAAAGCAGAGCCACCCCCTGGTTCGCTGCAAGCCTACCTCCGTAGGCGGCCCGCACCCTGCCCCTGCCATTTCCTCAAGCATACGGCAATCACCCATTCGCATCGCCTCGAGCAGTAAGGCGCAGGACAGCGCATTGGTGCATTAATACACCACCGCTCTCATGCTGCGCTGTTCGGCATGTACGGACGCGCGCATCACGCCACCGTGGGATCTATGTAGGCGCCGCTGGGCCCGCAGTGCATTGCCCTGGCCGTGTGCCTCTCTGCCGTCTGGCCGTCGAATCATGGTCGTATACGCATTGTAACACACACCAGCAGCTAACAATCCTGACATGAGTCATGACTACCGTGATCTCCCCTATTCACCGGCTTCACGCTTGGGTGCCAGTGAGGGTGGTTATCGTCTCAATTACGGTTGGTTTGTTATCACCTCAATGGTGAACAATAATGCGCCACCCCGCACCAGTCCGGCATGCCCCGCCTTCACGCGCGCCCACTGCCGGTAAGCCCCTCGCCCGCCGGCCTCGCCCCATGCTGCCATGCATTGCTCCCTCGTTCATTGCTCAGTGATGACGTGCCTGCGCTTAATTGCAGCACAGTGTTCAAGTTCGCGCGGCGCGCACCAGTCCGTCCAGATTGTCCATCATACATACAACGCCCAACAAAGTTTCGTACGGCATGCGCGCAAAAACAATATGGAATGGCCAATGCGTTTACTCTTCCCCCGCGCGCGCCTACTGCTCTCATACACGTCAGCGATGGTCGCCGGTCCACCAGCGCGCAACCGCCTCCACAACCACCTCCACCCCCAGCTTGCGGCGGGTGCTGCGACCCGAAGACTTTGCGCCCTTGCTCCTCCCCTTGCCCTTACTGCTCTTGCTTTTGCTCTTGCTGGCCTTGCTGCCCGTGGTGCCCAGCTTACGCAAATCGCCGCTGCGGCCGCTTTCGCCTCTGCCGGCGGCCTTCAGGGCGTCGAGGATGGCGCTGCCGCTGGCGGTGCCCATTCGCAGCTCGCTGCCGCTGCCGCCGCCGGCCGAGGACAGGCCGCCCAGGTCCGCGACTAGCCGCTTCAGCTCCGGCGGCATCAGGGCTGCGTAGGCCTGCACGGCCGCCACCCAGTACCGCACCTGCCGGCGCGCACACGATGAGGACCACCGTTGCGCGAAACCGCGGATCCGTGGGCTAAACACACACACAGCAGACCCGGCCGCCCGCCAACCGGCGCCAGGGCACACGGAATTCCCGCTCCCTGACAGGCACGACAGCTTGCAACCCCAGCACACTGCAGATCAACCTCTACCCCACACGGTGCCTGAACTCCCCAAAGACGATGGGGATGCTGTGCGTGTGCCGCACGCCGGTTATGCGCAATGCGCCCCAATGCCCCAATCCGCTGCGCCCACCTTTTGGTCGGGTGTGATGTACTTGGCAGCAAAGTGCTGCGCCGCGTCTGCCTGGGCGCGCAGGGCGGCGTCTTGGGCAGGGTCCTGGCGGTTGCATAGTACAGTACAGGACAGGACAGGGCGGCCATCGGGGTGTCAGAACGAAGCAGACCAAACAACAGCAAGCGGCGCTGCCTGCGGACTCGGGCCGACGCGGTCTCGGCCAGGGTTTCCCGTTCCCGCTGCAGTGACTGCCGCTCCTCGCCTTCCGCGCGCTCGCCAGGTGCGTGTCAGGCACGCACCTGGTACTGTCGCACGAGGTCCAGGATGGTGCTCTCGTTGTAGTACGACACCACCCGCCCAGAACTGGAACCTGGATCCGGGCCGTTAAGGCTGCGGTAGTAGTACTCGATCCAGAGGCTGTGCTGCGTCAGCACGGGGCTGTTGATCTGCGCAGCCGCCGACACGGCCAAGCGTGAAAGGGCGGGCGGACGAACATAAACCCTTAAAGTGCGTTTTTGGGGGGTTGATGGGCGGGCTGGCCTCAGGAGTCTTCGCGGCAGTCACGGACCCACCATCACGGATGTTTTGATGGACACTGCGCCACCGACTGTGCCACCTATCTGCACAGCCCCACGCACCCAACCCAATCTGTACCCCCAACCCAATACTGCCACCCCAGCCTAGCGCGCCCACCGTCAAAGAGACAACCCAACGCGCCCACTATCAAAGAGGTAGCCCAGCGCGCCCACCGTGAGCAGGTAGCCCAGCCGCGAGGAGGCGGTGTGGCCGTCGGCGTTGAGCAGCAGCCGATAGCGCGCGTGGTCGGCGATGGTGAGGTAGCCCTTCTGCGGGCGCGAGGGCGGTGGCAGCGGGCGGCGGCCGATGGCAAGCAGGCAGGGATTGGGAGGGAGAGGGGAGGGGTTCAGAGACCAGACCAAAGGTGCGACGGCGGCGTGCGGGGTAGGCGGCAAGGTCGAAGGGACCGAACAACCGAACGATCGTCCGAGTCGGAGGCCCACTCACAGCCGCAGCTGTGACCACGGCGGCGCCCACGCGTGGTGCGACCTGGCCGGCGTGGCGCCCACTCTGGCCCCCAGCTGGCACGCATGCACGCACGCACGCACGCACGCACGCACGCACGCACGCACGCACGCACGCACGCGCACGAGCGCTCCTCACCATGTGCTCGGCCGGCGGGCGGTAGGCGCGGTGGCGGTTTTCTACGAACCCGGCGTCCAGCAGGCCGGCGCCGGCGGGCGAGGCGGACAGGTTGGCCAGGCACACGCGCATGCAGCTGCGCGCGTCCATGCTGCTCTGGGGGGTGGGGTGGGGGCGGGGCGGGGTGGGCGTTGCTCAGGGCGGCTTGATGATGGTTGAGGGTGGTTGAGGGTGCCGCGGAGGTGGGCATTCTCAGGAGCATCAGTGCACAGTATGCGCGGTGGGCGCAGTGTACAAAACAAATGCGGGCCCCTCACGCAGCACGCCTCGGAAGATGCAACTACAACCGCGTACGGCGTCCCTCCCTCCCTTCATCCTTGCGACTGACGCCTACCCCATCCTATCCCATCTCCAGGCGTACTCTGGAGTAATGCATTTTGGTTTTGAGAACCGTCCACACTCTGTAACTCCAGCACGCCCTGGGCGGGCTTCGTTTCCATCCTTTTAAACCGGCACGCACCTGCAGCCGGGCTCGCAGCAGCGCGCGTGGGTCCTTGGCGGCCCAGGGGAAGTGGATGGTGGTGTTGAAGGCGTGGAGCATGTGAGGGATCAGGACATCGCTGTCTATCGCCCTGCAAGGACAACAGCAAGCGCAGTACTGACTCGTTGCGTAGTTCGCATCACAGCACTGTTCGAGCTGAAATGAAGACTATACATGCTTGCCCTTGGTCCCACAATCCGCAACCCGGTCTCTTCTAGCCCCATTCGCCCCACCTGCCCCGCCCTCACCTGCCCCGCGCCCAGTCGTATCGCTTGATGTGGCTGAACAGCGGCGCTTCGCTGCACGCGCCCTCCAGCAGCCGGCACACCGGCTCGTCCTGTGGCAGCAGCCACACCCGCGTGAGGAGGCCGACAGCACAGCCCGACACAACCGCAACACAGCAGGGGCGCTGGCCAATCCGTCTGCCACCCCTGGGCCCCACGCCACCAGGCCGTACCCCTGCACCAGCCGCAGCGCTTGGCTGCCGCCCACCCCCTGTCTACCATGCATGCCGTACCGCACACGTGCCGTACACAGCCGCCGTACGCGCGCACGTACCGTGCCGTACACAGCCGCCGTACCTGTGCGTTGTAGGCGAACAGCGTGTCGGGCAGCTGCAGCCCCAGCCGCCGCGCGCCGCGCATCAGCCCCTCCAGGTTCGTGGTCAGCTGCGTGGCGGCGGCGTGGCGGCGCGGGGGCGTGGCGGCGTGGGGGCGGAGGCGCGTGGGGGCGTGCATGCATTACACGGTACTGCACTTGTGGAGGAACCCAGGGGCAGCTGGACGTGAGGAGGAGGAGGCAGCTGGGAGGCGGCAGCGCTCCTCGCCCGCCGCCGACCACGCCGCCGCCTCACACCCGCGCAACCCGCCAGCGCGACCTCCCTCGGACGCCCGCCCGCCCGCCTCCCCCCCCCCGGCCTGCACACCCACGCACGCATGGCCCCACCCACCCGCGTGCGGATGTACCCGGGCATGCCCCTGTGGCTCGCCACGTGCGCCCGCCCGCGCCGCAGCACCACCAGCGCGCCGTTGCGCTTGGCGGAGCTGCGCCACAGCCGCGCCATGAGCGTGTGCAGCGCCGCCAGGGTCACGATGGAGGCCTGCGGCGTGAGTGTGTGACAGGGCGGGGGTGTTTTGTGAATACCAGCCCAAGCTAAACCAACAGAACTAGACGAGAGGCGGCGTGAGAGGGCGGAGGCCACATGAGCCTGGTGCGCGCGCGTGTGCTTGTGTTAGAGAGCACAAGGAAAGCGACAACAAAGACCGTGTTGGTGTGCGTGCGTATAGAAGCCGTCATATCCCGTCCCCTCAGCAGCCCCGGCAGCGGCACAGGGTCCCGGACTCCGGGCAGCCCGGCAACTGCCCGCTACCCCATCCGAACGACCAAACACCCTTCGTTTGCTTTTTGGGTCACACGCGCAATCTAAACCCCCGTTGCTCTCTCACACACACGACGGCTCACTGTGGCGTTGCCGTACTTCGCCAGGTCCTTGCCCAGGTTCTGCCTGCAGCGGGTGCAGGGGGTGCAGCACGTGGCGGCGACGCGGCGGGTGGAGCCATGCAGAAGGACCAATGGACGCGGGCGCTAGCGTCGGTGGCATGCGCTTTGCTTTCGGCGCGTGAGCAGTATGCGTCGGTCAGTCGGGCCCCCGCTGACCCGCTGACCCGCTGACCCGCTGACCCGCAGAACCATCTGCCGCTGATGCCGCTTGTGCCGCCTATGCCGCCCATGCCGCCCATGCCGCCTGCGCCACCTCCGCCGCCTATGCGGCCTGCGCCACCCATGCTGGCTGTGCAGCGCTTGTGCCGCCTATGCCGGCTGTGCCGCTATCGTGCTGCGCGTGACGCGCTGACGCACCGCAGGAAGGCGGCCCATTCCTCGTCGCCTGCGGCCTCATAGCCCGGCCGCGGCAGGGGCAGCACCAACACATCCTGCGCAGGGCGCACGGCACAGCGCGGCGCAGCGTCGGCCGGGATGATGGGCGGGATAGGTACAAGCGGCGGCTGGGGGCGGTTGCGCCGAGCTCTTGGGTTCGTGTGCGGGGCTATGGGCCATGTGCAGAGCGGGGCAGGTGCGGCCTGGGCAGCTGGAGGAGCATACTTGGCGCGCAGTGGCGGCGGCGGCGGCTGCGGCGGCAGCGGCACCTGGTGCACGCGCGGTTGCGATCCCCAGTTCCCCACCGTCTGACCGTGGTTTGAACGGGGTCTGGAGCTGTTAGCGCGCGCCTACTGCTCCATCAACCCGGGGCACACGCAGGCTGTGTTGTCATCACCCCAACACCCCACCCGGATGCTGTTCAGCGGGCCAATTGGCGGCAGCACGCGTCGTGGCAGTTCGTGGGTTCGCAGCCCCACCTGCCCGACAGCGTGGTCGAGGAAGGGTAGGTCGCTGGCATCCCACTTCATATCAATCGGGCCTGTCGAGTCCGTCAGACGGCAGACAGCGACCCGTAGCAACGCGGTGGCGGCCACGAGCGTCGCCAGCAGTGCGCGAATTGATCGTCCACAGCCTTCAGAGCCGCGAAACCGACGCTCGCGGCGCTCGCGACCACCCATCAGGGCTGCGCTGATGTACAATGATACAATCCGTAACCCATGTAACCAGGCGACGTCCGGACTACGCAAATCAGCTCGCTGAACGGGTTCCAGCCCGCCGGGTCGCCCGCCTCCTCGAATTCACTTCCAGGCTATGGAGGATTTATCTGCAGAATATGTGTGCGTCTTTGGCTTCGTTATTTCGTGTCGCGATTGCTCGAAAGCCGTTGCTAGACGACGAAAAGCGGAAAGGAGCCCCTATCAAGTTCGCGTGCCGAAATGAGCAGTGGGAGCCAACAGCTTTTGTGATGTGAAGTGTCAAGGCATTTTGGGGCGGAGGGACTGCAAGTCTAACGCTCTTTCCGCTTCAATTGCATCGCCATCGCGATTGTCTCTCGAACCTATTCCTGCCAATTGTGCATTGCGCATGCGTTAATGCTTGCAACTAAGCCATTTTTACACGTCTACATAAGCGACGCAGGCGCGCAGGTCGGTTTCGTGCAGCTGCTCTGGCTCTTGGGGCACTCGAGCGAACCAGTCCTCATACTGCATTGTGCTGCATTTCCACAAGAATTTGGCACCAAAGCAAAGGCAAACACATATAGAGGAAGGAGGGCCACCGAGACACCGGCAAATGTTCCGCGACCCCCTCGCGGGGCCCGAGCCCGACGCTGGCGCGGCCAAAGTAAGGAGTGCGGGGTCTGCGTTTTAGACGTGCGCAATGACAATCTTGAGGGGCGGTCGCCAGGGCCGTGCTTAGACCTGTCAGCTTGCAGGACCACCTGCGTGCGCGCAGCCCCGACAGCGCCGTGGCAACGCTCGTTTCCCCCCGACCCGTCCCTGCGTCCCTTGCCGTCGCCTTGCCGGCCCACTTTGGCATCCCTCCATGTCATCATTTCAGCACTGCATGCTGACCTAAACCCTCAACCATTTGTTCCGGTGCCCTCCTCGACCTGACTGCCACCAGACGCCGCCCGACCCGCCGAAAGACGCCGATGCCGCAGCTGCAACGCCCGCAGCGCCGCCGCCGCCGCCCGCTGCGTCTGAGTACGACAGTTTTATGTCAGCACACAGTACAGCAACCACCGCCGCCGCATCCTCGTCGTACATGGCGGCTGCGCCGCCGCCCGCGCCAGGCAACCCCTTCCGCCGCCTGCCGGACCGCCCGCCACCGGCTTCCAGTGACGCGGGCACAGATGACCGCAGCAACCCCTTTGGCGCGTCGCCGGCGGCGGCGGCGGCGCCGCCGCCGCGGCCGGAGCCGGTGCACGACCCGCTCAGCTTCGGCGAAGCCGCTGGCGGCGGCGGCGGCGGCGGCGGCGCCGGTTACGGTTACGATGCCGCCTTCGCCATGCCAACCGACTTGTACGACACACCGGATCACGCAACCGACTCGCAACTGCAACCGCAACAGCAGCGGTTGCCGCCGCTGTACGACTTCACGCGCGAGTTCAGCCGCGCGCTGCCGGTCAGCGAGGACCCCATCTCGCCGCCCGCCACGTCAGCCCCCGCCGCCGTACACACGCAGTACGACGACTCTTTCAGTTACAGTTACATGGGCGGCGGCGGCGGTGGCGGGCCGACAGCGCGCGGCGTCATGGACAATCCGTTCACCGACGGCGGCGGCGGCGGCGGCGGCGTAGCGGCCGCGCTCCAAAAGACATCGCTGTCGGGCGCGGGCGGCGCAGGCGCGGGCGCGGGCGGGGCGGGCGCGGGACCTTCCGGCAGCGCCGGCGGCGCGCACCGGCACACGGGGTCCGCATCCTCCGCGGCGGCGGTGGCTGCCAGCAGCCCGCACTCGTACGCGGCGGCGGCGCTGCTGACCAACACCGTGTTGGTGCACTCGCCGCGCAAGGCCGTGGCGCCCAGCCGCATTCCGGGTGCGTCGGGGCAGCGGCAGCCGGCAGCGGGCGGCGGAGAGGGCTTGCCCTGGGGTGTGAGCTTTGCCCTGGGGTGCGCGCAGGCGACCGTGACGTGGCTGACCCCGCCCCGGGGCTTCCTGCTTCATGTTTCCTGCGCCTGCCGCCGAGTTGAAAGGCGCTCATGGCAGGAGGCAGGAGATCGGCAGCAGGAAGCAGGGCCAGGAAGCAGCGCCTGCCAGGCTCTGCAGCACTGCACACAGCCGCACACACCCCCGAACTTCTTTGCGTTTGTCTTCTCCAACACACTCTCTCACACACGCATGCAACCGGCCCACAGGCCTGTCCGACCCCTACATTGTGTACAAGGTGACCAGCCGCGGCGCGGCGGTGGGCGAGGCCACGGCGGACCGGCGCTTCCGGGACGTGGTGGCGCTGGCGGAGACGCTGGCGGTGAGCGAGGCGGGGGAGTGGGCTGTTCGTGTGTTGGACAACACACGGAAACCAAACCCGCCCAGCTGTTCGTGTGTTAGAGAGCACAAGGAGGAACCAAACCCGCCCAGCTGTTCGTGTGTGTGCGTGGGTTCTTGAGTGCGTGGATGCATGCGCGTGCACTTTGAGAGCACACCCTCGGGCGGATGGCGCTGTGGGGCTTTGGGTCATGGCACCAGGCCCACAGGCGGCCGAGGGAAGCGCCACACGCCGCTCTAGCAGCAGGCACGCGCTCGACCCTGCGCCCAGGCCGGGGCTTGCCAAGCGTTGCCGCGTACACCTTTACTGTTGCAAGGCATCCCGCATCAGCGTCCCCTTGCGCCGCCGCCGCCGCCTGTGCGCCCCTTAACACACATCCGGTACACAACGGCCGTCCCGCGCAGGCGCTGTTTCCCGGCTGCTTCGTGCCGCCCCGCCCCAGCCGCTCCGCCATCGAGGGCCGCCGCATGCAGCCGGCCTTCATCGAGGAGCGGCGCGTGGGCATTGAGAAGTTCCTGCGCAGGTGGGGGCCGCTGACAGGCAGGGTGTGGCCACGTGCCCGGGCATAGTGCCGAGCTGGAGGGCCGATCCGCAGCCACGTGCGCCGGAGGGCCGATCCTAGGCCACAGCCACAAACGTGGACGTGCAGCAGCGCTGAAGCCCCGCCAGCGACCGCCGCCAGGCAGGCCCCCGGCGGTGCTGCCGTGGCCAGAGGCCACAGGGGTTGGAGACCACGCGGGGCGGAGGGTCACTCGCAAGGCAGCATCTGGGCCCTTGTCGGCGCCCCCGGCCCCGTGCGTGCATTAATTCGTCATGCGGTAACCACCGTATGCATCGAATTGCCCCCCTGTGTGCACACCTGGAACCGCCCCCCTGTGTGCGCACAGGCTGGTGGTGCACCCGGTGATGGGGCCGTCGGATGCAACCCAGGTAGGGTGTGGGTGGGGGGTTGTGGTTACCAGCCCAAACCTAACTAACCTGGTTTAGCTTGGGCATGCGGGGCTGGATAGACGCGGGGTGTGGATTACAACGATCAAATGTAAACCCAAGTTACCCAACACCTCAACGACCCCAACAACCTCACCGCCCCGCTCCCGCGCGCTCCTCGCCCCGGGCGCATGCAGGTGTGGCTGCGCTCGCAGTCGCCCGACCTGCGCTCCTGCCCCGAGTGGCTGCGGCTGCAGCCCACGCCGCCGCCCGGCCTGGCGCGCAGCACCGCGCGCCTCATGCTGCAGGTGCGTCAGCGTCGGAATGTGTGCAGCGTCGCCAGGTTGCGCTAGTTTTCAGCAAACGGACGGACAGCCACCACCGCGTGCGTCTGGTGAACGTACGACACGACATGCGCGGGCGCGGGCGCCCTCTCCCCCCGCGGGCTGTACACGGATCACACGCTCCTGACACGCTCCTGACACGCTCCTGACACGCTCCTGACACGCTCCTGACACGCTCCTGGCACGCTCCTGGCACGCTCCTGGCCGCACCCTGTACCCTGCACAGGTGGTGGGGCGCGAGCGCACCGTGCCCTCGCCAGTGGAGGTGCGTTGCAAACGCACCCTGCGGCGCGTTCATGGCGGACTCCATTCCACCTTCTGTAATCACGCACACAACCGCATACCGTGCACACGCATGCAGGTGACCCGGACCGCCTCGGAGCAAGGGGACATGTATCGCCTGGTGCATGAGCGCACGGCGCAGATGCGTGGCGTGCTCAGCAAGAGCCAGGTGCGGGGGTGGCTGCTTGGGTGGCTGCGGCGTGGCCCCGGCCGGAGCTTGGCTTAGATTCCATGCAGCAGGGACTAACTTTATGGTGGCTTCGGGAGTTTAGGGTTGGTGTAGACTGCGGTATGGTGTCTCAGGGGCACTCGGCTGTAAAGATGTCGTTGCCGGTTGATTCATGCCTCCGTTCATTTCCATCCGTTCCTCCCTGCAGCCAACGGCGCTGGAGGAGAGGCTGCGCGAGGAGGCGGCAGCGCTGCAGGTGCGCCTGCACTCGCAACCGCACCCGCGCCCGCGCCCGCTTGTGCTCGGGTCGCATGTATGCGCCTCGGCCGCTGCGGTTGGTCTACCCGTACGGCTGACCTACGCGCTTATCACGGTTCTCCCCGCCCCCTTTTTCACCTGCTCCTCGCCCCCCACCCCCCGGCAGGACCGCACCGAGGCGCTGCTAACCCTGAGCCGCAAGGCCGACGCATTGGTGGCGCGCAGCGGCAAGCGAGCCAAGGTGGGACTGGCGCACCGGGCCGCATGGCGTGTGTGCTGGCAGGGCAGCAACTCCCCCCCTTGGGTTTAGATTGTGCTGGTGTTTACAATCCCCCCCCTGCTGCCCCGCTGTCACTCCGCTGCGCTCCACGCCCCCACTGATGGATGTTAACCCCCTGAACACCTGGTCTAACCTCCTATCATAACTGCCATAGTATTGAATGGAAATCCCCTGAAGTCCTGGACGCCTGTGACCCCCCGCCCCACGCGGCGCAGGTGCTGGGCCAGCTGTCGGAGGCGCTGGCGGCGCTGGCCTCAGCCGACAGCACTGCCGCGGAGGGCCGGGCCGTGGTCGCCACGCCCGCCGCGGCGCTGCGCACCGCCGGCGAGGCGGTGGGCAAGGTGCGCCGCGCCTGGCGAAGGGCAACCGGCATGCGGGCGCGGCACGTGCAGTGGAGGTTTCGCGGGCCAGGGTCGGGCCTCTTTCCCGCTTTCCATCTCGCGCTGCACACACAGCGCACTCCGCCCTCGGGCACCACGCTCAGACACCCAGGCTGACAGGACAGGGCTTGTCAAACCGTGTCGAGTGCACCCCGCCCAGCACCCGGCCCAGCACCCGGCGCCCCGCCCTCCTGTATGGCTGTTCCTGGCTACGCCTTCACGCCCTATCTAATGATTAGTGTAACCTCCCAATCGTGCTGCCGCTCGCGCGCGCATGCGCAGGTGGGGCAGCTGTACGGCGTGGCCACCGACGCCACCGCTAAGCACCTCACGCCGCTGCACGACTGGCTGGCGGCGGTGCCGGGCGCCAACGCGGCGCTGGCGACGCGCGAGCGCTGCCTGCTGACGGCGGCCACACTGGAGGCCGACACGGAGGCGGCGCGCGCGCAGCTGGCGGCGGCGGAGGCGCGCGCCGGCGGCGGCGCGGGCGGCCCGGCGGCGGTGCGCAAGGTGGGCGGCGCGGGTGCCGTTCCCCATGGCAGCTCGCCGTGGGCATGGGCATTGGAATGGGAATGGGTTGCTCTGCCTCACGCGGGTCCCACGCGCGGGTCCGCCCGGAGGCGTTGTGGCTGAGTGTTACCACATCCACTGGTTAGCGCCGTCTCACTCGTGTGTGCCCCCAGCGTCAAATGTTCCCACCGCCACCGCATCTGATTGAGCTTGCCCCCCTTTCCACCCCTCCGCAACACAGACCGACGCGCTGCGGGCGCAGCTGGCGCAGCTCACCGCGGCGGGCGGCGCGGCGCGGGACGAGTACGAGCGCGTGGCGGGGCGCAACGCGGCGGAGCTGGCGGCGTTCAAGGTGGGTGCGAGTGTGTAGAGGGGTGGGGCAGGGGGGCTGGAGGCACGAGGTTTGTGCCAAGACTGGGGCAGGGGCCTGGGGGCAGGGGGCAGGGCGGGCCGTTGGGAGCGCGTGCATGAAGGGGTTAAACAGTGCGTGTAGATGGTGTTTGAGTTGGGAGTCAGCAGGCGCCCGGTAGTGACCTTGCTCCTCCTGCTGACCCTCAACGCCTCCGCCCTGGCTTTACTTCTGTATCTCTTGATGGAATCCCCCACGGCGTGCGGCCCATTGTAACCCTCTCCCCCCCTGGCTGTGGCGACCCCCACACCGCCGCGAAGACTGCCATCAGTCGCGAGCTGGCGGACTCGGTGCGCGAGCTGGCGCTGGTGGAGGCGGCGGCGGCGCAGAAGGCGCACGCCATGTGGCAGCAGGCCGCGCAGGCGCTGACCGGCCTCGCCGCGCAAGCAGCCGCGGCGGCCGTGGCCGGCGGCATGGGTGGCGGCGGCGGAGCGGGGGCGGGGCCGTCGGGCGGCGCGCGGGGGCTGGGGTTTGGGGGACGGGGCTCGGCGGAGCTGCCTGGCGGCGTGGGGTTCGTGGGCAGCCCCGGGAACGCGGCCGCGAACTTCTTCAGCGCGACGTCGGGGGCCGGCGGCGGGAGCGAGCAGCCGTTTCTGTGAGCGTGAGGAGGACGTGGGACACATGCAGGTGTCTTGATGTTGGTGCAGCTGTCGTGTTCCCAGCACCCGGGTGGTGCCGGCGGCTTGGGCAGTGCCAATGCGACATGGGACTCCCGAGGCATGAGCCGATATGGGCCGAGGCGGGCCTGGCCTTCCGAGGCGGGCCCGCAAGGGTCAAGGCCCGTCCTGGATGGCGTGGCGGGTGCGGCAAGCGCGGGTGGCGGCTACACCAGACAGCCCGCGCTACAGAAGCAGCGACATCAGCGGCGGAACGTGTGTGTGGGAAGGAGGAGGAGGAGCGGAACTGGAGGCGGGGTAGGCTGAGGGTGTGGCACGTTTGCCTTTCAGTCGAGGCACACACGCGCACACGGGGCGGCTCGATGGCTCTGTAACTAGTGGATAAACGATATAGCGTGTGTTGTGGCTTGGAACCAGATTACATATTGGGGAGTGGCGTTACTGGCGTATGACGAATTGGCGATACCCGGCTGCGGGTCTCGTGGGCTGGGCTGGGCTGCCCCCAACCCGAAGAAACGTCGATTGCAAGGCGTCTAGGTCTTGAAGCTGGGGCGCCCATGCCAGCCCAGTCTTGGCCCCAGTGTTGCAGCAATGCAGCTTGCGCTGATGCGCACGGGGGGGGGTGGGGAAGCGACGGCGGTTTATGGGCGGGGCGGAGACGTGGGCGGAGACGTGGGGGAGCGAGTGGCGGGGAGTGGTCCCGTCGACGTTCACCCTGCTGACAAATCGGGAAAGCTGACGTCAGCAGTGGACGATTAGAGCGCGCTCATTCCGGTTCCATGTGTCCCCCGCGCCGTTTTTCCGCTGTTGTACATGACACAAGCTTTCTACACATAGGAGATACTGGCACAATTAGAAAATCTGGGCAAGAGCGGAAACTCAGTTACGAGGAGCGTTTTTACTGCACGCACAGCATCCTCTGCGCGTGTTGTCCCAGCGAGCTTTACATATGCTATTCTTAGTGTTGTCGCTTGCACACGGAAGACATTGATTGAGGAGGAAGGGTCACAAGTTAGATTGAATGCAAGCAGCGTGCAAGCGGTGCTTCGGCTGGCGCTCACGGCGCTCAACAATGCGCTCAATTGCGCTTTACGCCATTTGTATAGCAGCGATCGCAGCGAGAGGCGGGCGGGCGAGTGATTCTAAACTAGAATCGCTCGCACCGGGCGGCGCAGCGCCAAAACGCGACTCAAGGGCTTCCACAGGCATTGCAGCTACTCGTCAGAATCTGGCGTCAGGTGCGTCGCCGAAAAAACTGTACTCTGCCATAGCGCTTTTGGAATTGTACTTGCGATTACGTTCTGTTCTGCAAACGCAACGCCGCGCTCCGCCGTTGTCGCAACCAGTTGCTCTATGGTTCTGTACGCGTGTGGTCTTAAGCGCCCCTGCGCGCTGACGTGACCGGTTTATGCATGCAACCAAACCAACGCCCCCACAGTCGCGAAGAACGTTCCCATCGTCATCGATGAGGCGCCGTGCACGGTAGGCAAGCGCGTGAACCCGAAGGCGGCGGTAACCGCACGATGTCGGCCGGAAGTGAGGGCCCCGCGTCCGTGACGCCACGGTGCGGGTGCCAAGGTTGGCGGGTGCGGCTCGTGCGGCGCAGCCGCTCCTTTTCTGACGCCCCGCCCCCATCTTTCGCCTTCCTACAGCGCTGGAACGCAGACTACCCCGCTCCCCTGTTCAACCTCGAGGCGCAACCTGACGCCAGCCTGAACCCGCGCAACCTGAGTAGCGCGGGCTACGTGACGCTGCGCAGTGACGGCATGGTGAGTGCCTCCCGCTTGCGGTGTGCGGGCCATCGCGGCAAGATACCGCAAATGGCACGGGTGTGGTGACACGCTGGCTGCAGTGCAGGCTGCATGCTACGGGCTATCGCTTTTACCACGCGCCTGGTCCCAAACCGCACACGCGCCTGTTGAACACGCTTGACGTACCAACTCTAACCCGCCGCCTGCGTGTCCCCCACGCGGTGTTCCCCGACGCAGACCTCCGATGGCGTCAGCGTGCTGCGTGTGGAGCTGGTGGTGTCAGGCGGCTCGGAGTCCTACTTCGCTTCCAAGCGCGCGCTGCCGGACGCCGCGTCGCTCTCCACGAACGCAACGCCCGACGCGGCCGCAGCCGTCCCGGCGGCCAGCTCTGCAGCCGCCGCCGCCGCGGCCGCAGCCGCCGCAGCCGTGGCGGCGGCAAGTGCGCTGAACGGCAACGTGCGCCTGTTCTTCAGCCTCAAGCCCCCCACCGAGTGCCCCAGCGCCGCCAGCACCAGCCACGCGTTCGCCACCAGCTACAACGTGTCCTGCTCCAAGTGAGTGGCCTTGCGCGGCTGGAGCCCCGGTCAGGGCAGAAGAAAGGGCACGCACGCGGCGTGGGACCGCCGGCCGGACAGGGGCATGCTGGGGCGTGCGTGCGTGCGTGTGGGGGCGCGGGCGGACGGCTAGGATACACCCCCTGCTGTGCGACAAGGCGTGCGACGTGCAAACTCGCCGCCCCAACGCTCTGCGATCGCGCCTCCTCCCGCTTTTCCTTACTTGCAGCTGGCGCACTGTGCTGCGCCTGACCATGCCGCCTGAGGTGATGAACTGTTCGGCGGACGCCATGGGCGCCACCGGGAGCGGCACGCCCTTCTCGCGCCTCGTCTACCTGCAAGTCGCGACCGACCTGACGCCCAACGTGAGTAACCGAAACTGCTGCGGGAAAGCACTGACAGCAAGCGATAGAGAGAGTGTGCGCAAAGTGCGGGGGCCCGTGAGCGTCGCCATTGATGCCCATCACACGTGCCTCACCTCCTACCCCGCATGCCCGCACGCGCATGCAGGCCTGCTCGCCCTCCGGCGGCCAGACTTTCTTCGGCGGGAGCCACCTGAACTTCGTGAACGGCAGCTGCAGCTACATCGCGCTGCGCACCACCTGCCGCCCCGCCACGTGCGCGCAGGCGGTGCCCACGGCCGCGGCCTTCGGCGTGGACGGCGCCTCGCGCAGCCGCACGGCCTGGAGCTACGGCAGCGGCGCGGACTGGAGCTCGCTGGTCAACTCGCCCGACGCCGGGGACGACGGGCCGCAGCAGGACGGCAGCGGCGACGCCGGCTCCGGCTCCTCCGGCTCCGCCGGCGGCGCGGGCGGCGCCGCCAGCGGCAGCGGCAGCAGCAGCGGTGGTAGCAACAACCACGCGCTGGTGATCGGCGTGTCGGTGGGCGCGGGCGCGGCGACCATCGCGCTCGTCAGTGTGCTGTTCGTTGCGGCCAGCCGCCGCAAGTGGCTGCGCCGCGGCTTCGACCTGGCGCTGGACGACCCCTGGTGGGGCCCCGACAACGCGCTGGCAGCCATAACGCTGGGCCCCTCTGCCATCGAGGGCCGCGTCGGCAGCGTGAGCCAGCTCAACCACTCGTACGCGTCGCTGCCGGGCGGCCTGCGCATGCCCAGCTACACCAGCGCCGCCTCCGGAGCGACCGTGCAGGGCGGCTGGGGCTGGGCGGCGCCCGGCGGCCCGGCGGAGGCGCAGGCGATGGCCTTTGCCGCCGCCGCCGCGCAGCCGCGCAGCCGCCGCGCGAGCTTTGAGGCCGCGTACGCGCGCAGCCGCCGCGGCTCCTTCGACGCGCTGTCGCCCGCGCCGCGGAGCCGCCGGGGCTCGGTCGATTTCGGCCTGCTGGCGACGACCCCCAGGAGCCGGCTGAGCATCGACGTGGCCATCACCGCGGACGCCTGGGTCGCGACGCCTCGCGAGTTCGGCCTCACCAGCCCACGGAGCAGAATGGGCATGGACCCGGCGGCGGCGGCGGCGGGCAGCGCGGCGGGCACGCCGCGCGGCTGCGTGCCGCCGCGCCCCTCGCTGGATTGGGGCATTGACATGCCTCCGGCCAGCCCGCGCGTCATGAGCCGCCGGGCCAGCATGGCGGCGGCCCAGGCCCGGGATGCGGAGGCACGTGCGGAGGTGGTGCCGGCCGACACGGACCGGGAGGGCAGCGTGGTGATTGAGCTGTCGGACGACGCCCCCACAGTCGACATCGAGCTGGCAGAGGAGCCGGCGGCCACGGGCGGCGGCGGCGGCTCCGTGACCAGCGGGCGCCAGGGCTCGCCCCATGGGCGGGGCAGGCTCTCGCGCGTGTTCGGGCGGCACGGATAGGGCGGCAGCCAGGCTCTCAAAGTGTGCAACGCATCCCTGCATGCACCGATCCTGCAATCCGCTCCATCCGCGTGCTTATCCATGACGGCGCAATTTACAGGCATACGGTACTGATGCACTCACGCCATGCATCATTTGGGGTTCGTGGGAAGCGCACAAAGTCTTGTATGGCATCTGCCACAAGCACTATTACCTGGGCGATGGGCTGAACGTGATGTGGAATTGGCAGGTTGGCACAGGTGAACTGCTCGCTCGTGAACTGGTGAAATAAAAGTGTGTGTGTATGTGTGTGTATGTCCCCCGGTCATGCCGGAACACCCGGTCAATAAAATTTTCACAATTGCATTCTCTTTTTCTTGTCAGTGTTGTGAGCTCTGGCCGACGCGTTGCACGTGCCGGTTGCCAGTTTTTTGTTTGAGAGTGTCTTGAGTTTTGACGCCTGACTTGCGCTGACGTTGCACCTGGTCCCCATGGGGGGCCCCCAACCTGCACCTGTCTCAAACCTGCCCCTGGTCCCGCGAACCTGCACTTGTCCCTGTGTATGGGGCGGGGGGCGTGCGTGGTTAGATAGGCGCAGGTGGGCATATTGATCTTCTGTTCGAAAAAAGGAGGAACGCTGGTCATGGTCACGGCCATTTTTTATTAATCCTGAACTTATGTGACCTAAGAATGCGAGCTTGTGCGACCTAAGGCGTGGAGGAACACGCCCAGCAGGCCTCCATGTGGAGGATGAGAGCACACTGACGAAGCACATGAGTGCCCTGAAAACAAAGAAGGAGGTGCCGGTATTTGAGGAAATGCAAATGTGGTCAAAGTCAAGTACGACAGCGGTGTCGGCGCCGCGTGATGGCCTGATGTGCCAGCACGCGCCCGCCGGAATGGTGGGCGAGAGGTTCGGGGAACGCTCCACTTGAGCGCTTGGGCAGCAAGTGGCGGATGATCGAAGGCAGAGCACGAAAGGGAAGAAGTTGCGGGAGAGTTGACCGCGGTGACACTTGGACGCACGGCCGGCTGTGCCTTGTCCTGCTCGAGGTTTTGGGGCCACCACTCGCGCCTCCATCCCACCTGTAAAAAGCGCATACCCAGGCGACACGACACCAGGGGTGCCCCTGCCCGACACTGGAAGCCACCGTCCAGAGCGCCCAGCAATCACTACTGTATGGCGCGGCGGCTGGCGTGCTGGGCAATGTGATGCGCATGGTGCCGAATCCAATATTCCATGCTGGGCCCCGGCAGGCCCCCACAGCCCAACCTGAAGTCATGGGAATGAGATGGGCCGCGGGCTGCGACGTTCCTGACGACAAAATGACTCCGTGTGCCTCCAGCCCGCCACACCGGCCGGACGGCATCGCCCGACAGCAGCAGGTAGAAAGAACTGCCCGATAAAAGTTTCGTGGGTTTGGGGGCAGGGGGCCGAGGAGTTTCGTGGCAGGCGAGTTTCGTGGGTACAGGCCTGCACGTTCGGCATGGGCCGACCATGGGGGCCGACTCAGCACCCTTGATCCCGGGCGCCACAAATTGTACTTCCGTTGATTTTAACACTGTTTCAATACGACATGTTCGTTTGTGAAGTAAACCGAAGCTTATTCGACAAGTTTTACAGTAAATGTCAAGCAGCTAGGAGCGGGTCCCCACAGCGCGATCGCCTAGGCGGTGGGGAGCGCTTGAGCGCCGGGTTCTCCGCTGGGTGGGGAGTTCCCACCAAGTTATATAATATATTGTAAATATGAATCTGGACACCAATGACTTCTACAGCTCAATAATAGTGCCCTTGAGCCATCGCACGAGTCTCCCCCGCCCTAAGGCCCCCGCCCGTCCCCATTCGCACCTGCGGCCAGCCCATCATGCGCGTGAGCTGCTTCAATAGTATTTATCTGGCATAAACTGACTAGTGCATGCTTTCTTGCAACTACTAGCGCCCCGCACAGTCCAAATGCTCTACCATGTCCAACTTCTCTTACGCTGGGAAGTACGCCAACAAGAAGAACATACCTAGGGCACTGCGGCTTACTGAGGAGGAAGAGGAAGAATTAAAACAACTTGGACTTAGGCAGAGGCGCCAAACTAGTTCTTCGGCGGCGGCATCGCGCAAACGAGCCCCAGACGGACGCTTCGCCTCAGCTGCGGAGGATCCCCACCCAGGTGACGATGCTGCCGAAGTGGACGGCGCCGCCTATGGCGGTGACGAGGGCCCGGACGCTAGCGGCACGCAAGGCGGCACGCGTGGAGCAGCAGCGCGCACTGACCGCGCACCTGACCGCGAGCAGTCGGTCGCCCAGTCTCCCGACCTCACGACAACTTTCCTTCGGGATCTCGCAGACTCCCAGTCTGCACGTCAGCTGGTGCTCCAATCTCAAGCAACCGCAATCCGCAGTCTGGTGGCGGCGAGGAGTGGCGTGTGTCCCGAGTGCAGCAGGGAGTGCAACCCGACGCACCACGTGCGTGTCGTGGTTGTCACCTGGGAGCAGCCCGTCCTCGTAGAGGTGCCCGTGCTGTACTGCGAAGGCTGCATGCAGAACGTTAGCATGCGGCCGACGGTCGTGGACTGCCTGCCGTGGACTGCCTGCCGTGGAATCTGCCCAAACACTTGGATGGGACCACGGTGTTGTGGTGGCAAGCAACCACGCTCCAGCAGTTCTCCCGCGCCTGCTACTACAGCCGCCACGAGAGCTCGGAGGCATTTGCTGCTTCCATGATAGAAGTGTGGAGGCTCAACGGCACTTGGCCAGTCAGCTCGCCCGCAGCCCCTAAGCTCAGCCGGGACTTGTTGCGGCAGCGTATGCGCTTCGCGCTGAACGCCTACTACCACCTGGACGGTGTTGTCCGCGACTATCCAGAGGGCTTGGAGGGCTGGCCAGCTGCGGGGGCGCTAAACGCGTGCCCCTGCTGTGGAGACTGCAGTCACTCATCAGCAAGGAGCTGCGGCGGCAGTGACGTGCAGGGGCAGGGCGCCGAGCCTACCGCAGGCACGACCGCAGTCACGACGGCTGCGGGCACAGCAGCGGAGCCTTCGCCAATTCCAGCAGCAGCAGCAGCAATAGCTGGGGCTGTGGCGGGGACAGCAGCAGATGGCGGCGAGCAGCAGCACGGCGAGGAGGCACGGACAGCAATAGCAGGACCCAGCGGGCAGCAGCAGGGCGAGCAGCAGCAGGGCGAGGAGGCAGGGACAGCAGTAGCAGGACCGAGCGGCCAGGGAGGCGGCCAGGCAGGGACCAGCGCGCCAGGGGGGTGGCGGAGTGCAAGGGCCACGGCAGAGCTGCACGGAGGTGCAGCTGCGGCAGCGTGCGCAGCTGCGGCAGCTAGCCCTGTGTTGCTGGGCTTACCCATTCCAACACGACGGCCGGCGGGGGGTTTGCTACCGCTTCCCACCCGCTGGCTGTGCGTGGAAGACGTGCGGGCAGGGCCTAAGTGGTTTCACTCACTGCACTTTGACGGCTGCTTCAAGCTGAACCTTCTGTCCCGGGGGGTATACCGGGACAAACAGTACGTGCAGTGGGGTGGTCGGCGTTTCTTCTTGAGCAACAGGGCGGTTCAGGACCTGGACGAGACATGGGCGTCGGACAATGGCCCCAGCCGGTGTTCATCATTCCACGCCGATCGTGTGTTTGCCACAGAGCACGGCAAGGTGCGATGCTGAAAGATATGGCGCTGTATTGCAATGAAATGTAGTTGTGTTCCTTACTTCTTAAATTTCTGTCGCAGAATCTGATCACGGGAGCAGGCGTGGTGCTGTGTCGGCACGGCATGCTGATGCGCCTGGTCAACTTCTTCACCGGCGAGCGGCATATCTATGCCATTGCCGCCATACACTCACTCCTCTTCGCAGGCACAGCCGTCCAGTTCTGGTGGTATGATATCGCATGCCGCTGGAGCAAGTCCCTTGCAAAGTGGCTTGACGCCCCAGGCCAGACTCCTGACCTGGTGGCCCTGGGCCGCGCAGTGACTTGTCTCATTCAGCCGTGGCATCGTTATGCGCACAAGTTAGTAGGCGCGTTAGTTAGGTCAATATGGAAACGCGACTAGCAGTGCTATCCGCGTGCAGCTTCGCCTGTCAGCAGGAGTTTGGACATACGCAGCAGCCGGGGGCAGGCCGGGGCACAGGAGAGCCCGCGGAGGTGTTCAACAGTGTAGTGGGGCCGCATGGAGCCGCGACGCGGTACATGGCACCCGCCAATCGTGAGGCCCACCTGGAGCATATCTCGCGCCTCTACAGCGACCAGGTAGAGTGCACGGGGGAGCGAGCTCATAGTTAATAATGGTGCATGCGTCTGCGCCTCCTGGCGTCACGCCCCAACCAACTTCCCTAACATTTGGGTGGCGTTGCCTCATGCACGCAGGTGCTGCTCGGGCTGCCTGCGCGCCTGTGGCGTGCCAGGCGCAAAGCGGACCTGATAGCCTCCGCCATGCGCGACCGCATCAAGCGGATAGAAGGCGGGCTAGGCAGCAAGGCCGCTGAGGTGTGCGGGAGTGCTCACGGACTCTGATTGTCAGGTCGCATGATGTCAAGTCGCCCTGAACGTTCACGCTGCCCTTTGCTTGCGTGTGCACAGGTGCAGGCTGACGTGGAGTCGCTCATGGCACGGGGCCCACGGGCTCCTGAGGCGCCGCTTCCATCGGAGCCCCTCCCTGCTCGCGCGCAGTATGTACGCAGCCGTGCGGTTGTGGAGAAGCTGTCGCGCCCAGACGCGCTGGACGCCTCAGGGGAGGTACCGCTGGATCTGCTGTATGGAGGGGGCGACGACCTGACCGTGCGGCAACGCCCGCAAGTAGTCAAGGCCATGAAGGAGCAGGTGTGTTGAAGGGAGAGGGGGGCTGTGCACGCATGGACGGGTGACGAGCGGCTGCCCGTGCGTGTGTAAACACAGTGCCTCGATTGCTGCCCCTATTGCAGGTCCAGCGTTATGAGGCCGAGAACCCCGCTTGGAAAATGTGGACTCCCGATTCACCTGACTTCGTTGCAGGCCTGCACGAGGTTGCTGCTAGCAGCCTGCAAGAGCTGTACGTGGAGATTGAGGTGAGCTGGTTGGTCATGGGTGGGAGCGGCGCGGCAAGGACGCGGGGGCGGGTGTGGCAAAGGAGGCACGGGCGGACAGGGTGGGCGCAGCAAAGAAGTTGAAGGCTGGGGAGGGTGGTGTTTGACGACGTGTTGCCCAGGATGGCGACAGAGGCTCAGGTGGGGGAGGGCGGGGCGGGAGGGGAAGCCGCTGGATCACGGGGTGCCGGCGGGCGAAGGGTCTGCCGACACTCCATTTCCAAAGCTTTGCCGCTGTCTCCGCCATTCAGGCCGCAGTGCTGGACTACTACTGCTTAGAGCAGCTGCTAGCGTCGCTGCTCTCGCGGAAAAAGGAACGAGATCTGGTCAAGAAGGAGAAGGAGAAGGCGCTCGCGAGGATTCGTGGCGCCTGGGACAAGGTGGTGCGGTGGAGTAGGTGATGCCTCGCACATCCTGCTGGCTTGCGCACCCAAGCGGAGGCGACTGTGTTGCGCAAGATTGTGGGGCAAGACACAGACCGTGAGGGTCTGCCGGGTGGTGCGGGACAGAAGGGCACTGGGCACAGCGACGCATTCAGCGCCGTTCTGCGCCAGCAATTCCCATGGGACCCTAGTGTAGGGGAGGGCGCAGGGCCGCGCATTGTGGCCACGCTGCTGAGATGCAGTCACGAGCTGGCCAGGTGCACAGAAGAGCTAGAGCTAATAGAGCGGGAGGGAGAGTGTGCGAGGATTTATTATGAGAAGCGAGTGGTGTGCTTGAAGCGTCACGTGCTTCAGGCTGCGGAAGGCTCTTCCCACGCTCTTATTCTCCGTGCACACCTGTACATGTACGAGACCATGCTGTCGGCATGGGAGGGCTTCACCTCTGGTCAGGAGCCTCCAATTGACCGCAGCTACCTTGACTTCAATGATGACGCGTGAAGCTGTACATATTGACCCCTGTATTATATGTTGTGCATTTGGTGAGCTGCACGCTGGAACACGCGTGTCGTGTAGAACCCACTTGTCATGCTCATCCGTCTTTGCATCCACGCGATCAATGCGTGCCAGTTACATGTGGGGGACGGTTTCAGTTGTCTGTTGATGGCGCAAGGTGCGAGCTACGGGGGGGGGGGTCGTCAAGGGCGGCACATTGAGTAATGTAACATCTGCGCACAGCTGAGCCGGACTGCGGGTCCAACCAGCGGATGGATGGGATCACGGCGCATGCATGCGTACGTTGGCTTGCCCCTTCCCCCCCAGGGGGAGGGGCGGAAGCCATTGCGGTCGCATCGAGTTTTGAGTCGCCGTCACCAAGAATGGCTGTCAGGAATGTCAGACAGCAGGGGAACAATGGGATCACGGTGAATGCAGGCGCACGCTTTTAGTTTATCACAAATGGGGCATGCCAGTTCTCGTCCATGCCTTGTCCTACCAGCGCACACTTCCACACTTTGAGCCGCCGGCAGCAAGCCTTGCGTTTAACTGTGTGGCTACAATGCAGCTCAACTCTATTATCGGGTCCTCGCGCTTCCCACACTACCTGACACTTGCTGCACCGCTGGCCACACCACTGGCCACAACTGCCAACCGTTTACCTATGCTTTGATCGACATTATCAACCTGGCCGCGGCGGCATTGACATACACCGACCATTTGACGCCAGTTTAAAGCCTTCCCTTGACTGCTGCAAGCAAGGGCACCATGCGCGCCCCAGCGCCAGCTCGTGCTGACCGGCGAGGTGGTCCTGCGCTGGGAGGGCTACCAGGGGCGGCGGCGCCAGCCCCATCGGCGGCGCTGCTCGCCTCGCCGTCACCACCGGCACCACGCCCGCCGCGGCCGCGCCCGTTGCCCCTCCCCCCGCGACCCCGCTGCCCCTCCCCCTGGACCCTAGTTGCTGCAGGCTGCGTCAACGCCGCCCCTGTTGCCGGTCCTGAGCTGGGAGGGCTACCAGGGGCGGCGGCGCCCGCCCCGTCGGCGGCGCTGCTAGCCTCGCCGTCACCACCGTCACCACGCCCGCCACCACCTCGCCCACTGCCCCTCCCCCCGCGACCCCTGCTGCCCCAGCCGCCCCGCCCCCTTGCTGCGGCAGGCTGCACGACTTGCTGATCTGCACTCCCCTCACTGCCACTCCCCTCGCTCTCCTCGTCCTCCTCCTCGTCCTCCACGTCCTCCCCCTCGTCCTCCTCCTCGTCGTCGTCCCCATAAGCGAAGTTGTCCTCAGACGAAGCTGCGCCATCCTCCTGCTCATCCTCGTCGGATGAAGCAGGGTCCGCATGTTGGCGTCGCCCTTGACCAGGCGCTCTGCCACGAGGGTCTGTTGTGGTGATGGGAGTAATGGGCACGTCAATAGTTCAGGCAACAACGGGGAAGGGTCAGGGCAGTTTGTTGTTGTGGCAGCGGGTTTGTTGTCGGGGCACCACGTTACTCCTCACGTTACTCATTATACGTCGTACGTATCGACTGACCTGCCTCCCACACGCCCGCCGCCTTCACCGCCTTGATCAGCTTGTTGTCCGGCCAATTCTCGCCCAGCTCCGCTCTGATAGCAGGCCAGATCTGCTTGTTCCGCTCCCGTGCCGCCCTCTTCTCCCGGTACGCCGCGACAACTTGCTCCTCCTGTGATAACAAGTCAGCACGAACACAACAGATAATTGCCCTCAGACCCCCGCCCCGCAGCCCCTGCGCCGCCCATCCCTCAAAAGTCGACGGTCGCCGTTCTGGCTGCAAACTCGCCAACCGCATGCATATGATGTGCGTACTATGTGGTTAAGAGGGCGCGCCTGGATTCGGAGTCTTGGCCAGCCCGCCCACCCCTCCGGCGCCGCGGTAGGCCGCCGGCTGCCCTCAGACCCCCGCCCCGCAGCCCCTGCGCCGCCCACCCGTCAAAAGTCGACGGTCGCCGTTCTGGCTGCAAACTCGCCAACCGCATGCATATGATGTGCGTACTATGTGGTTAAGAGGGCGCGCCTGAATTCGGAGTCTTGGCCAGCCCACCCACCCCTCCGGCGCCGCGGTGGGCCGCCGGCTGCCCTCAGACCCCCGCCCCGCAGCCCCTGCGCCGCCCACCCGTCAAAAGTCGACGGTCGCCGTTCTGGCTGCAAACTCGCCAACCGCATGCATATGATGTGCGTACTATGTGGTTAAGAGGGCGCGCCTGGATTCGGAGTCTTGGCCAGCCCACCCACCCCTCCGGCGCCGCGGTGGGCCGCCGGCTGCCCTCAGACCCCCGCCCCGCAGCCCCTGCGCCGCCCACCCCTCAAAAGTCGACGGTCGCCGTTCTGGCTGCAAACTCGCCAACCGCATGCATATGATGTGCGTACTATGTGGTTAAGAGGGCGCGCCTGGATTCGGAGTCTTGGCCAGCCCACCCACCCCTCCGGCGCCGCGGTGGGCCGCCGGCTGCCCTCAGACCCCCGCCCCGCAGCCCCTGCGCCGCCCACCCCTCAAAAGTCGACGGTCGCCGTTCTGGCTGCAAACTCGCCAACCGCATGCATATGATGTGCGTACTATGTGGTTAAGAGGGCGCGCCTGGATTCGGAGTCTTGGCCAGCCCACCCACCCCTCCGGCGCCGCGGTGGGCCGCCGGCTGCCCTCAGACCCCCGCCCCGCAGCCCCTGCGCCGCCCACCCCTCAAAAGTCGACGGTCGCCGTTCTGGCTGCAAACTCGCCAACCGCATGCATATGATGTGCGTACTATGTGGTTAAGAGGGCGCGCCTGGATTCGGAGTCTTGGCCAGCCCACCCACCCCTCCGGCGCCGCGGTGGGCCGCCGGCTGCCCTCAGACCCCCGCCCCGCAGCCCCTGCGCCGCCCACCCGTCAAAAGTCGACGGTCGCCGTTCTGGCTGCAAACTCGCCAACCGCATGCATATGATGTGCGTACTATGTGGTTAAGAGGGCGCGCCTGAATTCGGAGTCTTGGCCAGCCCGCCCACCCCTCCGGCGCCGCGGTGGGCCGCCGGCTGCCCTCAGACCCCCGCCCCGCAGCCCCTGCACCACAGACCACGCGCCAAAAGCAATGGCCTTGCGCCGACCCACCCACCTGCGCTGGTGTCAGCTTCTTGCTGCTCTCGCTGCGTCGCTTGGGTTGCTTGCGGTGCACGCGCGGTCCTACAGAGGAAAGGATAAGATTGGCCAAGTACTGAGGCCCCAATCTGATCTACTCAGCCTACCTGCTTGAGGGTCGTCCTCGTCGTCATGGCTGTCAGCGACCACAGCACGCACAGCTGCAGCTCGCCGCTCGCCTGCAGAAGCCTTCTTTGGCGCAGTGTTGCCCTGCAACACAAAGCACAACATATGTATACTCGACAACCGCGCATCAGACCGCGTAACACCCTGTGTACCTGCTTGGCTGCGTCCCGGGCGGCCACCTCCCTGCAAGCAAGTGACGGCGCCCGGTCAGTTCAGTACGATGCAGTACGTGCATGCAAGTAACACCTTGCGTACCCGTTGTACTCGGCTTTAAAGCCGGAGTCGTAGTCACACGCCCACGTGATGACGCCAAGGTGGAGCGTGTTGTTGCCGTCCACCTTGCGGCTGCCGTAGTCCACCAGCGGGACATTGGCCGGCCAGCGAAGGTGTGCTCGAGCAGCGTGGCAAGCACCACCACACTTGCAACGCCCGTTAGTTAGCTGCCAGGTCTTCCACTTCTTTGAGACCAGGTAGCCGTCGCAGCACAGGAGGCCAGCAATCGACCCCCCAAACGGCCCGAACTTCACCTCACCCTCGCCCCCCTCGCCTACTGCGCCCTCGCCCGCCGCGCCCTCCACGTCATCCGTGGCCTCGACCGCGGCGCCCTTGCCCGCCGTGCCCTCGCCCGCCGCACCCTCGCCCGCCGCGCCCTCGCCCGCGGCGCCCTCGCCCGCCTCGCCCTCGCCCGCCGTGCCCTCGTCCGCCGCGCCCTCCTCGCCATCATCAGCCTCCACCTCAACTGCTACAGCGCCAGCTGCCAGGCCACCTTCGTTCACGGCACCACCACCAGCCGCCTCACCAGCAGCTGACGGCCGCCATACACGCAGGGCCATTTTCATGACGCCCGCAGCCCGCCTGGCCATGCGCCGATAGAACGTGCTGGGAGCCTCCGTTGTAGCGAGATCTGCGACTTTGAGCGAAGCAACGATGGCCTTGTACCGCGGAAACTTCAGCGCCTTGATGCCGTTGAGCCCCTCCAAGAACTGGTAGACGACCTGCTTCACCTGCGGTAAATGCACGGGTTTGTCGGGCCATGCGGCTATTACCACTGCACCCCCATGACACCGGCGTTTTGAAGTCCAGATGATTGTTATCCATGCAGGTGCAGGTGTGGGCGGGGTGGAGAAGGTTGGCAAGCAAGTCCGCCGCACCAGCGCCGCACCGTGCGTCCCCCCCTCCCACTGGCCCCACCCCAGCCTGCGCCCCGGACGCACCCCGCATCCCAACGCACCGGTGCGCAGTTAAGCCATCCGCGCAGCGACACCTGCAGGTTCGCGTTGGTCGGCCACGTCGTGATGACCAGGCTGGCAGGGGGAAGGCGGCCCTCATCCTCCTGCGTGCGCTCGCTGTCGAACTCCCTGATCTCCTGCTTAACAGTCTTCTCCAGCAGTTTCACTTTGTTCCTGACGCGCCTGCTCGTGTCCTTTGCCAGCTGAGACGCTGCCACCTGCGAGACAGTGGCGCGTGATGGCCCCACTGAAGTGCCCCCGCCTGTACGCCTAGTACCGCCAGTAGACTCACCATGTTGTTGTGACTCAGTAAGGAAGGTAGGATGGCTAAGATGCGCAAGGGCAGAGGTCTTGACGCGGACTTTCAATCGACACCGAGCTCGTTCAGTGGGCGACTTTACTATGCACTTCAAGCGTATTGGATCATTGTGCAGTGTTTGCTTTCATATATATACTTTTGTGGAGACTCCCCACTGACCCGAGGATCGGCCCCTTTGCGGCTCCCCACCCCCCCGAATGTTGCCGATGGGGAGCGCCTCAGACCTCATGTCAAGCCACGCCTGCCACATAATAAAGCCAGAGCAGTTCGTTGCTGTTTCAAAGAGTCGAGGCTAACGCTGCTCAGCAATTATTGAATGGCAGCGCGTGCATGTCAGCGCAGTGCGTTTGAGTCGGCGTGGCTTGCTCAAAACTCTTCGCGCCTTGGCAAGCCTCTGACCAGTACTCGGGCGCAACACAACATTGGGCCATGGCGACATGCAGCGCTAAAACTACTGGTGCTGTGGCTGCTTTTCGCGCCGGTAAGCAAAATTCAAGTACACTTCTTGCGCCCGCCAGTATTATCCATCGTTTTCGCGCGCATGCGAGCAAATTTTACATATATAGTTCACGCAGCTCAGCGCGGTGCAGCGAAGCATAAGCCTCCAACAAAACGCAACCGGATGCCGAATGCCATAAGGAAACCGTGCTCTCGTTATCGCTGATGCGGTCTCGACAAACCCGGGCACTTCACTGGACCGGACACAGCGGTCCTCATCATCCACTGAGCTCGGTGTCGCCTGAACCCTCCGCACGTTACGGGCTGACCGCGCTATTTCCGCCACCCGTACTCAAGTCGCCAGCAACCCCAAACCAGTTCACACAACCGCCTGCTAGCGCGATCCTCAACCCCCTTTATTGGACCTGGGCCTTCGTCCGCCATTTGTAGGCCCCCACGAAAGCATCGAGCGCGGAGCCAAAGCCATCGCACGGCAGCCGGCCCGCCGGGCACAGGCCAGCCTCGGGCAGCGGGGGACACGCCAGCGCAGTTGAAGGAGGAACAGACGACCCGGGCGCAGCAACTCGCGCGGCGGCCTATGATGCGGGGCACGGCGGGCATGACCCGTTGCTAGACGGCGGGTACGGGCACCGACAGCAGCAGGCGGAGCATATAGAGCAGCACGTGCCGATTAGCGGTCAGGGGGGGCGCGGATGATGCCGTTGGCTTAGCCGGAGGCGACACTGCTGCGGGCGCGGAGTTGGAGCAGCAGCGCTGGGCCGCGGAGATCCTAGCCGGGGTGGCGGGCGCCCCAAATAGCAATCCATCCCAGCGGCGGGCAACGCAGCTGCAGCAGCAACAGCAGCAGCAGCAGCAGCCCGCCTCGGGTTTGGGCGAGCTAACTAGTGAGCCGCGCGTAGTCGGCAGTAGCAGAAGCAGAAGCGGCAGTAGCAGCGGCAGCAGCAGTAAAGGCAGTAGCAGCAGTAGCAGGCGGCGGCTGCTGGCCAACGCCACGCTGGACTGCACGCAGTACGACTGCAGCCAGCAGCTGACGTACTACGGCGCCGGCGCGGGCACCGCGACCATCTACAGCGGGACCCTGGCGCCGACGGGTGAGGAGTGCGGACACACACTCCCGGTGCCCCCGCCATTCATGTGCTGCTGGCGGGTCCTCAGGGCTGCTGGGGACCTGGGGTCGAATCTGCCTTACTCGGGAGCAGGCGGGGCGGTAGCGATGTCGGGCAGAGAGGAGGGCGCCTGACCTGCCGTCCGGTGCTGGTTGTTTCGCCCCTGTGCAGCCAACTGCACTGGCAACCTTTCGGGGACTCCAATTACGAGCACCTGCATCTCGGTGAGAGTAGGGAAGGGCCGCCTGAGGGGCCTGAACAAGTGGGCGCGGCAAGCCGCAGCGGCCTCGGCCTCGGCCTGGCCGTCGCTGTGATGACCAGAGTTGTCGCGCCGTCGCACGCTGAAGAGTTTGCCGCCTGGGGCACTCACCACTATTACCACCGCGCGCTTAGAATCGCACACACATGCCGTGAGCCAGCGGCACAAGCACCGGCGGTGCTGCCTCTGCTTATCCTGACCGCCCCTGCCTGGCCCTTTCCTCGGCCCGGCCCCGCGCTCCCACCCGCCTTCCGCAGGGACTGCCCACATCCAACCCTGGCTCGTACTGGTGCATGGCAAAGGGGGCCGGCAACGCTTCGGTCACAGTCGCGTTCTCGGTAAGCAAGCAGCAACTTAAAGAGGGCCGGCAACGCCTCGGTCACAGTCGCGTCGCAAGCAGTCGCGGCGCAAGCAGTCGCGTCGCAAGCAGAAACGCATGGGGACCTGCCGCCGCCAGTACGCGAATAGCGCAGGCATACCGCCGCATGCATATCACCTTCCTTCCACTATTTCCACTCCGTACCCATGCCCGTGTCGTTGCCGCGCTGCACATGCACCCCGCCGCTGGCTGGCCCGCTCCCAACTAACCACGCACACTCCCAGGCGCCGCTGTGGGCAACGATGGTGAGCGTGTACGTCGCCGACTGCTCGGGCAGCTTCATCGCCGCCAGTAAGTCGATGGACTGCGGTGGAGAGTGCGTGGATGGGTGGCAGTGGGGGAGGGTGTGGATTGGCGGCAGTGGGGGAGGGTGTGGATGGGTGGCAGCAGTGGGGGCGGATGGGGCATGGCAGATGGATCGAGCAGCTCTGCCGCACCTGCTGCTACTACCGCTGCCAGGCACGGCTTGCCACGAGCAGCATCCCGCAACGCCCTCGTAACCCCCCCCCCCACGCACGTGGCCTGATCCGCGCCGTTGCTCTACCTCGTGCTTCCGTGCTTCGGCGGCGCGGTGCAGACATGACCACGTTGACGCTGGCGAACGGGACGCGCGTGCCGGTCAGCTGCCCGTCGGACCTGTGCAACGGCACCACGTGCGGGAACACCACCTACTGGTGCGCGCGGGCGGGCGGGTGGGAACAAGTCGGTGGAGAGGTGAGGCGGTATGTGTGCGCGCGTGTGTGTGCATTGTGTTTGTAATAGGGAGGAGGACGGGTGCGTGTGCATGGGCACGTGCGTGCGTCCCATAGGCCAGGGCCAGGGCCAGGGCCAGGGCCAGGGCCAGGGCCAGGGCCAGGGCCAGGGCCAGGGCCAGGGCCAGGGCCAGGGCCAGGGCCAGGGCCAGGGCCAGGGCCAGGGCCAGGGCCAGGGCCAGGGCCAGGGCCAGGGCCAGGGCCAGGGCCAGGGCCAGGGCCAGGGCCAGGGCCAGGGCCAGGGCCAGGGCCAGGGCCAGGGCCAGGGCCAGGGCCAGGGCCAGGGCCAGGGCCAGGGCCAGGGCCAGGGCCAGGGCCAGGGCCAGGGCCAGGGCCAGGGCCAGGGCCAGGGCCAGGGCCAGGGCCAGGGCCAGGGCCAGGGCCAGGGCCAGGGCCAGGGCCAGGGCCAGGGCCAGGGCCAGGGCCAGGGCCAGGGCCAGGGCCAGGGCGGGGCCGGGGCCGGGGCCGGGGCCAGGGCCGGGGCCGGGGCCGGGCCGGGGCCGGGGCCGGGGCCGGGGCCGGGGCCGGGGCCGGGGCCGGGGCCGGGGCCGGGGCCGGGGCCGGGGCCGGGGCCGGGGCCGGGGCCGGGGCCGGGGCCGGGGCCGGGGCCGGGGCCAGGGCCAGGGCCAGGGCCAGGGCCGGGGCCAGGGCCAGGGCCAGGGCCGGGGCCGGGGCCAGGGCCAGGGCCAGGGCCAGGGCCAGGGCCAGGGCCAGGGCCAGGGCCAGGGCCAGGGCCAGGGCCAGGGCCAGGGCAGGGCACGCGCGTGTGTCGCCCCGCCCTCTCCGAACGGCCCTACGTGCTTCCTGCGCACGTGCGTCCGCCCCTCCCACACGGCCTGCTGCTGCTGCTGCTGCTGCTGCTGCTGCTGCTGCTGCTGCTGCTGCTGCCGCCTGCAGGTGGGACTGCCCGCTGCCGCCGCCCCTGTACTACGTGTCGGGCATGACGTTCTGGGTGGCGTCCGCGACGGGTGCCAGGGTGGTGGACGCCGTTCGGGTGGTTGGCTACCCGCCCCCGCCGCCCCCGCCGCCCCCATCGCCGTCACCGTCACCACCCGCAGCCCCACCACCGCCGGCCCCACCCAGCCCGGACCCGCCTAACCCGCCGGACGCACCCCCGGACCCGCCCACACCGCCCTCGCCTCCCCCCACACCGCCGGCGGGCTCTCTCAACTGCTCGCAGTACGATTGCAGCACGCTCGTCACCGCATACGGCTCCGGGATGGCGGCGTGGACATTGTATTCGGGCCAGAACAGCAGTGAGTGTTTGTAAAGACGTACGGAAAGAAATGGGCGGAGGAATGGCAAGCGATGGATGTTTGTCCCGCCGTACGTGTGACCATTTTCGTCATTCTCAAGTTTTGCACCCCGCCGCCGGGCCTGCCTCCCCGCAGCTGTTTGCACTGGCAACTTGGGCGGCGCGCCCTTGTCGAGCGTCTGTATCGGGGTAAGGAATCCGCAACGCACGCGGCTCAAAAGCGCCACCGGCAGTCGTCGCACCAACCTGTTTGTGACCAAACTGCGTAGGCCAACCCCAAGAGTGGAGCCTCGTATTGGTGCATGAAGGCCGGGGTAAGTCCATTTACGGCTGGATGGGCGCCCCGGTGTGCGTGATAAGAGCGAGTGCTTGCCGCAACGCGCGTTGCTGACATGCCGCTTGCGCCACGCAGACTGGCAATGCGTCCATCACGGTCAGCTTTACGGAGCCCCTGTGGGCGTCCCAGATTGGCATTTTCGTGGCGGACTGCACTGGCAGCTTCATCCTTAGTACGTGCGTGCATGGCTGGGGGCGTGTTTGCTGCGTGCCGGCACTGCCGTCGGACTATGTGACGAATGGCTAACATCTCGACGCCTAATGTCTCCCCTTCCCGCCACCGCTGTTACAGACCGAACCTCGTTGCGCCTGGCGGACGGCAGTGTTGCCTCAGTGGCCTGCCCGGCGGACCTGTGCAACGGAGTGGTCTGCAAGAACGTCGCGTACTGGTTAGTCGGTTTGTTTGCCCGTACCTGGATCCTGCACCGTCGCCGCTCCACGTGGAACCGTGGTAACACGGCGGCTGGGGTTCTCGATCCCTGTTTCTGCACATACGCGCAGGTACAACTGCACGCTGCCCCGGCCGCTGAGTTACGTCACCGGCATGACCTTCTGGATCGCTTCCGGCAGCAGTGAGAAGCTGTTGGACGCTGTGCGAGTGATGGGCTATCGGAACTACCCGCCGCCGCCGCCGTCGCCCTTCCCGCCCTCGCCCCGCCCCCCTAGCCCCAGGCCGCCCTCTCCTGCTCCGCCTTCTCCTCCCATACCTCCATCGCCTCCGCCCAGCCCGGCGCCACCCAGCCCGCGACC
The DNA here is from genome assembly GCA_016834605.1 of Chlamydomonas incerta. Taxonomy (NCBI): domain Eukaryota; kingdom Viridiplantae; phylum Chlorophyta; class Chlorophyceae; order Chlamydomonadales; family Chlamydomonadaceae; genus Chlamydomonas; species Chlamydomonas incerta. The sequence continues at coordinate 680,966 of JAEHOC010000039.1, forward strand.
TCCAAGCCCGGTGCCGCCGTCTCCACCACTGCCACCATTCCCTCCGCCGAGTCCGGCCCCGCCCAGCCCTATGCCACCTGTGCCGCTGCCACCGTCACCAGTGCCGCCCGCACCACCTCCCAGCCCTGTGCCTCCCAGTCCGGCGCCTCCGTCTCCGCTGCCACCGTCACCTTCACCACCCGCTCCGCCTCCTAGCCCCACGCCTCCTAGCCCAATGCCACCAAGCCCGGCACCTCCAAGCCCATCGCCGCCGCCCAGTCCGCGCCCGCCTTCGCCAAATCCTCGTAGCCCGCAGCCTCCATCGCCAGCGCCGCCAAGCCCTGCACCACCCAGCCCTCTCCCACCCAGCCCTCTCCCACCAAGCCCTGACCCACCATCGCCCGCGCCGCCGCTGCCTCCCAGCCCCGCGCCGCCGCTGTCTCCAAGCCCAGAGCCTCCATCACCTGCGCCGCCCTACCCACCGTCGCCTGCGCCTCCCCGCCCGGAGCCCCCATCACCTGCGCCCCCCTATCCACCGTCACCAGCGCCTCCCAGCCCGGAGCCCCCATCACCTGCGCCCCCCTATCCCCCCTCGCCTGCGCCTCCGCTGCCGCCCAGCCCGGAGCCGCCCAGCCCCGCTCCTCCCTCGCCTGCGCCTCCGCTGCCGCCCAGCCCGGGGCCGCCCAGCCCCGCTCCTCCCTCGCCTGCGCCTCCGCTGCCGCCCAGCCCGGCGCCGCCCAGCCCCGCTCCTCCCTCGCCTGCGCCTCCGCTGCCGCCCAGCCCGGCGCCGCCCAGCCCCGCTCCTCCCTCGCCTGCGCCTCCGCTGCCGCCCAGCCCGGAGCCGCCCAGCCCCGCTCCTCCCTCGCCTGCGCCTCCGCTGCCGCCCAGCCCGGCGCCGCCCAGCCCCGCTCCTCCCTCGCCTGCGCCTCCGCTGCCGCCCAGCCCGGCGCCGCCCAGCCCCGCTCCTCCCTCGCCTGCGCCTCCGCTGCCGCCCAGCCCGGCGCCGCCCAGCCCCGCTCCTCCCTCGCCTGCGCCTCCGCTGCCGCCCAGCCCGGAGCCGCCCAGCCCCGCTCCTCCCTCGCCTGCGCCTCCGCTGCCGCCCAGCCCGGCGCCGCCCAGCCCCGCTCCTCCCTCGCCTGCGCCTCCGCTGCCGCCCAGCCCGGCGCCGCCCAGCCCCGCTCCTCCCTCGCCTGCGCCTCCGCTGCCTCCCAGCCCGGCGCTGCCCCCATCGCCGTCACCGTCACCACCCGCAGCCCCACCACCGCCGGCCCCGCCCAGCCCGGACCCGCCCAACCCGCCGGACGCACCCCCGGACCCGCCCACACCGCCCTCGCCTCCCCCCGCACCGCCGGCCGGGTCTCTCAACTGCTCGCAGTACGATTGCAGCACGCTCGTCACCGCATACGGCTCCGGGATGGCGGCGTGGACATTGTATTCGGGCCAGAACAGCAGTGAGTGTTTGTAAAGACGTACGGAAAGAAATGGGCGGAGGAATGGCAAGCGATGGATGTTTGTCCCGCCGTACGTGTGACCATTTTCGTCATTCTCAAGTTTTGCACCCCGCCGCCGGGCCTGCCTCCCCGCAGCTGTTTGCACTGGCAACTTGGGCGGCGCGCCCTTGTCGAGCGTCTGTATCGGGGTAAGGAATCCGCAACGCACGCGGCTCAAAAGCGCCACCGGCAGTCGTCGCACCAACCTGTTTGTGACCAAACTGCGTAGGCCAACCCCAAGAGTGGAGCCTCGTATTGGTGCATGAAGGCCGGGGTAAGTCCATTTACGGCTGGATGGGCGCCCCGGTGTGCGTGATAAGAGCGAGTGCTTGCCGCAACGCGCGTTGCTGACATGCCGCTTGCGCCACGCAGACTGGCAATGCGTCCATCACGGTCAGCTTTACGGAGCCCCTGTGGGCGTCCCAGATTGGCATTTTCGTGGCGGACTGCACTGGCAGCTTCATCCTTAGTACGTGCGTGCATGGCTGGGGGCGTGTTTGCTGCGTGCCGGCACTGCCGTCGGACTATGTGACGAATGGCTAACATCTCGACGCCTAATGTCTCCCCTTCCCGCCACCGCTGTTACAGACCGAACCTCGTTGCGCCTGGCGGACGGCAGTGTTGCCTCAGTGGCCTGCCCGGCGGACCTGTGCAACGGAGTGGTCTGCAAGAACGTCGCGTACTGGTTAGTCGGTTTGTTTGCCCGTACCTGGATCCTGCACCGTCGCCGCTCCACGTGGAACCGTGGTAACACGGCGGCTGGGGTTCTCGATCCCTGTTTCTGCACATACGCGCAGGTACAACTGCACGCTGCCCCGGCCGCTGAGTTACGTCACCGGCATGACCTTCTGGATCGCTTCCGGCAGCAGTGAGAAGCTGTTGGACGCTGTGCGAGTGATGGGCTATCGGAACTACCCGCCGCCGCCGCCGTCGCCCTTCCCGCCCTCGCCCCGCCCCCCTAGCCCCAGGCCGCCCTCTCCTGCTCCGCCTTCTCCTCCCATACCTCCATCGCCTCCGCCCAGCCCGGCGCCACCCAGCCCGCGACCTCCAAGCCCGGTGCCGCCGTCTCCACCACTGCCACCATTCCCTCCGCCGAGTCCGGCCCCGCCCAGCCCTATGCCACCTGTGCCGCTGCCACCGTCACCAGCGCCGCCCGCACCACCTCCCAGCCCTGTGCCTCCCAGTCCGGCGCCTCCGTCTCCGCTGCCACCGTCACCTTCACCACCCGCTCCGCCTCCTAGTCCCACGCCTCCTAGCCTGATGCCACCTAGCCCGGCACCTCCAAGCCCATCGCCGCCGTCCAGTCCGCGCCCGCCTTCGCCGAATCCTCCAAGCCCGCAGCCTCCATCGCCAGCCCCGCCAAGCCCTGCACCACCCAGCCCTCTCCCACGCAGCCCTCTCCCACCAAGCCCTGACCAACCATCGCCGCTGCCTCCCAGCCCTGCGCCGCCTAGCCCGGAGCCGCCTGTGCCGCCCAGCCCCGCGCCGCCGCTGCCTCCCAGCCCTGCGCCGCCTAGCCCGGAGCCGCCTGTGCCGCCCAGCCCCGCGCCGCCGCTGCCTCCCAGCCCTGCGCCGCCTAGCCCGGAGCCGCCTGTGCCGCCCAGCCCCGCGCCGCCGCTGCCTCCCAGCCCTGCGCCGCCTAGCCCGGAGCCGCCTGTGCCGCCCAGCCCCGCGCCGCCGCTGCCTCCCAGCCCTGCGCCGCCTAGCCCGGAGCCGCCTGTGCCGCCCAGCCCCGCGCCGCCGCTGCCTCCCAGCCCTGCGCCGCCTAGCCCGGAGCCGCCTGTGCCGCCCAGCCCCGCGCCGCCGCTGCCTCCCAGCCCTGCGCCGCCTAGCCCGGAGCCGCCTGTGCCGCCCAGCCCCGCGCCGCCGCTGCCTCCCAGCCCTGCGCCGCCTAGCCCGGAGCCGCCTGTGCCGCCCAGCCCCGCGCCGCCGCTGCCTCCCAGCCCTGCGCCGCCTAGCCCGGAGCCGCCTGTGCCGCCCAGCCCCGCGCCGCCGCTGCCTCCCAGCCCTGCGCCGCCTAGCCCGGAGCCGCCTGTGCCGCCCAGCCCCGCGCCGCCGCTGCCTCCCAGCCCTGCGCCGCCTAGCCCGGAGCCGCCTGTGCCGCCCAGCCCCGCGCCGCCGCTGCCTCCCAGCCCTGCGCCGCCTAGCCCGGAGCCGCCTGTGCCGCCCAGCCCCGCGCCGCCGCTGCCTCCCAGCCCTGCGCCGCCTAGCCCGGAGCCGCCTGTGCCGCCCAGCCCCGCGCCGCCGCTGCCTCCCAGCCCTGCGCCGCCTAGCCCGGAGCCGCCTGTGCCGCCCAGCCCCGCGCCGCCGCTGCCTCCCAGCCCTGCGCCGCCTAGCCCGGAGCCGCCTGTGCCGCCCAGCCCCGCGCCGCCGCTGCCTCCCAGCCCTGCGCCGCCTAGCCCGGAGCCGCCTGTGCCGCCCAGCCCCGCGCCGCCGCTGCCTCCCAGCCCTGCGCCGCCTAGCCCGAAGCCGCCTGTGCCGCCCAGCCCCGCGCCGCCGCTGCCCTCCCAGCCCTGCGCCGCCTAGCCCGGAGCCGCCTGTGCCGCCCAGCCCCGCGCCGCCGCTGCCTCCCAGCCCTGCGCCGCCTAGCCCGGAGCCGCCTGTGCCGCCCAGCCCCGCGCCGCCGCTGCCTCCCAGCCCTGCGCCGCCTAGCCCGGAGCCGCCTGTGCCGCCCAGCCCCGCGCCGCCGCTGCCTCCCAGCCCTGCGCCGCCTAGCCCGGAGCCGCCTGTGCCGCCCAGCCCCGCGCCGCCGCTGCCTCCCAGCCCTGCGCCGCCTAGCCCGGAGCCGCCTGTGCCGCCCAGCCCCCGCGCCGCCGCTGCCTCCCAGCCCTGCGCCGCCTAGCCCGGAGCCGCCTGTGCCGCCCAGCCCCGCGCCGCCGCTGCCTCCCAGCCCTGCGCCGCCTAGCCCGGAGCCGCCTGTGCCGCCCAGCCCCGCGCCGCCGCTGCCTCCCAGCCCTGCGCCGCCTAGCCCGGAGCCGCCTGTGCCGCCCAGCCCCGCGCCGCCGCTGCCTCCCAGCCCTGCGCCGCCTAGCCCGGAGCCGCCTGTGCCGCCCAGCCCCGCGCCGCCGCTGCCTCCCAGCCCTGCGCCGCCTAGCCCGGAGCCGCCTGTGCCGCCCAGCCCCGCGCCGCCGCTGCCTCCCAGCCCTGCGCCGCCTAGCCCGGAGCCGCCTGTGCCGCCCAGCCCCGCGCCGCCGCTGCCTCCCAGCCCTGCGCCGCCTAGCCCGGAGCCGCCTGTGCCGCCCAGCCCCGCGCCGCCGCTGCCTCCCAGCCCTGCGCCGCCTAGCCCGGAGCCGCCTGTGCCGCCCAGCCCCGCGCCGCCGCTGCCTCCCAGCCCTGCGCCGCCTAGCCCGGAGCCGCCTGTGCCGCCCAGCCCCGCGCCGCCGCTGCCTCCCAGCCCTGCGCCGCCTAGCCCGGAGCCGCCTGTGCCGCCCAGCCCCGCGCCGCCGCTGCCTCCCAGCCCTGCGCCGCCTAGCCCGGAGCCGCCTGTGCCGCCCAGCCCCGCGCCGCCGCTGCCTCCCAGCCCTGCGCCGCCTAGCCCGGAGCCGCCTGTGCCGCCCAGCCCCGCGCCGCCGCTGCCTCCCAGCCCTGCGCCGCCTAGCCCGGAGCCGCCTGTGCCGCCCAGCCCCGCGCCGCCGCTGCCTCCCAGCCCTGCGCCGCCTAGCCCGGAGCCGCCTGTGCCGCCCAGCCCCGCGCCGCCGCTGCCTCCCAGCCCTGCGCCGCCTAGCCCGGAGCCGCCTGTGCCGCCCAGCCCCGCGCCGCCGCTGCCTCCCAGCCCTGCGCCGCCTAGCCCGGAGCCGCCTGTGCCGCCCAGCCCCGCGCCGCCGCTGCCTCCCAGCCCTGCGCCGCCTAGCCCGGAGCCGCCTGTGCCGCCCAGCCCCGCGCCGCCGCTGCCTCCCAGCCCTGCGCCGCCTAGCCCGAAGCCGCCTGTGCCGCCCAGCCCCGCGCCGCCGCTGCCTCCCAGCCCTGCGCCGCCTAGCCCGGAGCCGCCTGTGCCGCCCAGCCCCGCGCCGCCGCTGCCTCCCAGCCCTGCGCCGCCTAGCCCGGAGCCGCCTGTGCCGCCCAGCCCCGCGCCGCCGCTGCCTCCCAGCCCTGCGCCGCCTAGCCCGGAGCCGCCTGTGCCGCCCAGCCCCGCGCCGCCGCTGCCTCCCAGCCCTGCGCCGCCTAGCCGGAGCCGCCTGTGCCGCCCAGCCCCGCGCCGCCGCTGCCTCCCAGCCCTGCGCCGCCTAGCCCGGAGCCGCCTGTGCCGCCCAGCCCCGCGCCGCCGCTGCCTCCCAGCCCTGCGCCGCCTAGCCCGGAGCCGCCTGTGCCGCCCAGCCCCGCGCCGCCGCTGCCTCCCAGCCCTGCGCCGCCTAGCCCGGAGCCGCCTGTGCCGCCCAGCCCCGCGCCGCCGCTGCCTCCCAGCCCTGCGCCGCCTAGCCCGGAGCCGCCTGTGCCGCCCAGCCCCGCGCCGCCGCTGCCTCCCAGCCCTGCGCCGCCTAGCCCGGAGCCGCCTGTGCCGCCCAGCCCCGCGCCGCCGCTGCCTCCCAGCCCTGCGCCGCCTAGCCCGGAGCCGCCTGTGCCGCCCAGCCCTGCTCCGGGTGCCCCGCCGCCGTCGCCGGAGCCGCCTAGCCCCGCGCCAGGCGTGCCGCCGCCTTCGCCGCAGCCGCCCAGCCCTGCTCCGGGTGCCCCGCCGCCGTCGCCGGAGCCGCCTAGCCCCGCGCCGGGCGTGCCTCCGCCTTCGCCGCAGCCGCCCAGCCCTGCTCCGGGTGCCCCGCCGCCGTCGCCGGAGCCGCCTAGCCCCGCGCCGGGCGTGCCTCCGCCTTCGCCGCAGCCGCCCAGCCCTGCTCCGGGTGCCCCGCCGCCGTCGCCGGAGCCACCTAGCCCCGCGCCGGGCGTGCCTCCGCCTTCGCCGCAGCCGCCCAGCCCTGCTCCGGGTGCCCCGCCGCCGTCGCCGGAGCCGCCTAGCCCCGCGCCGGGCGTGCCTCCGCCTTCGCCGCAGCCGCCCAGCCCTGCTCCGGGTGCCCCGCCGCCGTCGCCGGAGCCGCCTAGCCCCGCGCCGGGCGTGCCGCCGCCTTCGCCGCAGCCGCCCAGCCCTGCTCCGGGTGCCCCGCCGCCGTCGCCGGAGCCGCCTAGCCCCGCGCCGGGCGTGCCTCCGCCTTCGCCGCAGCCGCCCAGCCCTGCTCCGGGTGCCCCGCCGCCGTCGCCGGAGCCGCCTAGCCCCGCGCCGGGCGTGCCTCCGCCTTCGCCGCAGCCGCCCAGCCCTGCTCCGGGTGCCCCGCCGCCGTCGCCGGAGCCGCCTAGCCCCGCGCCGGGCGTGCCGCCGCCTTCGCCGCAGCCGCCCAGCCCTGCTCCGGGTGCCCCGCCGCCGTCGCCGGAGCCGCCTAGCCCCGCGCCGGGCGTGCCTCCGCCTTCGCCGCAGCCGCCCAGCCCTGCTCCGGGTGCCCCGCCGCCGTCGCCGGAGCCGCCTAGCCCCGCGCCGGGCGTGCCTCCGCCTTCGCCGCAGCCGCCCAGCCCTGCTCCGGGTGCCCCGCCGCCGTCGCCGGAGCCGCCTAGCCCCGCGCCGGGCGTGCCGCCGCCTTCGCCGCAGCCGCCCAGCCCTGCTCCGGGTGCCCCGCCGCCGTCGCCGGAGCCGCCTAGCCCCGCGCCGGGCGTGCCTCCGCCTTCGCCGCAGCCGCCCAGCCCTGCTCCGGGTGCCCCGCCGCCGTCGCCGGAGCCGCCTAGCCCCGCGCCGGGCGTGCCTCCGCCTTCGCCGCAGCCGCCCAGCCCTGCTCCGGGTGCCCCGCCGCCGTCGCCGGAGCCGCCTAGCCCCGCGCCGGGCGTGCCGCCGCCTTCGCCGCAGCCGCCCAGCCCTGCTCCGGGTGCCCCGCCGCCGTCGCCGGAGCCGCCTAGCCCCGCGCCGGGCGTGCCTCCGCCTTCGCCGCAGCCGCCCAGCCCTGCTCCGGGTGCCCCGCCGCCGTCGCCGGAGCCGCCTAGCCCCGCGCCGGGCGTGCCTCCGCCTTCGCCGCAGCCGCCCAGCCCTGCTCCGGGTGCCCCGCCGCCGTCGCCGGAGCCGCCTAGCCCCGCGCCGGGCGTGCCTCCGCCTTCGCCGCAGCCGCCCAGCCCTGCTCCGGGTGCCCCGCCGCCGTCGCCGGAGCCGCCTAGCCCCGCGCCGGGCGTGCCGCCGCCTTCGCCGCAGCCGCCCAGCCCTGCTCCGGGTGCCCCGCCGCCGTCGCCGGAGCCGCCTAGCCCCGCGCCGGGCGTGCCTCCGCCTTCGCCGCAGCCGCCCAGCCCTGCTCCGGGTGCCCCGCCGCCGTCGCCGGAGCCGCCTAGCCCCGCGCCGGGCGTGCCTCCGCCTTCGCCGCAGCCGCCCAGCCCTGCTCCGGGTGCCCCGCCGCCGTCGCCGGAGCCGCCTAGCCCCGCGCCGGGCGTGCCTCCGCCTTCGCCGCAGCCGCCCAGCCCTGCTCCGGGTGCCCCGCCGCCGTCGCCGGAGCCGCCTAGCCCCGCGCCGGGCGTGCCTCCGCCTTCGCCGCAGCCGCCCAGCCCTGCTCCGGGTGCCCCGCCGCCGTCGCCGGAGCCGCCTAGCCCCGCGCCGGGCGTGCCTCCGCCTTCGCCGCAGCCGCCCAGCCCTGCTCCGGGTGCCCCGCCGCCGTCGCCGGAGCCGCCTAGCCCCGCGCCGGGCGTGCCTCCGCCTTCGCCGCAGCCGCCCAGCCCTGCTCCGGGTGCCCCGCCGCCGTCGCCGGAGCCGCCTAGCCCCGCGCCGGGCGTGCCTCCGCCTTCGCCGCAGCCGCCCAGCCCTGCTCCGGGTGCCCCGCCGCCGTCGCCGGAGCCGCCTAGCCCCGCGCCGGGCGTGCCTCCGCCTTCGCCGCAGCCGCCCAGCCCTGCTCCGGGTGCCCCGCCGCCGTCGCCGGAGCCGCCTAGCCCCGCGCCGGGCGTGCCTCCGCCTTCGCCGCAGCCGCCCAGCCCTGCTCCGGGTGCCCCGCCGCCGTCGCCGGAGCCGCCTAGCCCCGCGCCGGGCGTGCCTCCGCCTTCGCCGCAGCCGCCCAGCCCTGCTCCGGGTGCCCCGCCGCCGTCGCCGGAGCCGCCTAGCCCCGCGCCGGGCGTGCCTCCGCCTTCGCCGCAGCCGCCCAGCCCTGCTCCGGGTGCCCCGCCGCCGTCGCCGGAGCCGCCTAGCCCCGCGCCGGGCGTGCCTCCGCCTTCGCCGCAGCCGCCCAGCCCTGCTCCGGGTGCCCCGCCGCCGTCGCCGGAGCCGCCTAGCCCCGCGCCGGGCGTGCCTCCGCCTTCGCCGCAGCCGCCCAGCCCTGCTCCGGGTGCCCCGCCGCCGTCGCCGGAGCCGCCTAGCCCCGCGCCGGGCGTGCCTCCGCCTTCGCCGCAGCCGCCCAGCCCTGCTCCGGGTGCCCCGCCGCCGTCGCCGGAGCCGCCTAGCCCCGCGCCGGGCGTGCCTCCGCCTTCGCCGCAGCCGCCCAGCCCTGCTCCGGGTGCCCCGCCGCCGTCCGCCGGAGCCGCCTAGCCCCGCGCCGGGCGTGCCTCCGCCTTCGCCGCAGCCGCCCAGCCCTGCTCCGGGTGCCCCGCCGCCGTCGCCGGAGCCGCCTAGCCCCGCGCCGGGCGTGCCTCCGCCTTCGCCGCAGCCGCCCAGCCCTGCTCCGGGTGCCCCGCCGCCGTCGCCGGAGCCGCCTAGCCCCGCGCCGGGCGTGCCTCCGCCTTCGCCGCAGCCGCCCAGCCCTGCTCCGGGTGCCCCGCCGCCGTCGCCGGAGCCGCCTAGCCCCGCGCCGGGCGTGCCTCCGCCTTCGCCGCAGCCGCCCAGCCCTGCTCCGGGTGCCCCGCCGCCGTCGCCGGAGCCGCCTAGCCCCGCGCCGGGCGTGCCTCCGCCTTCGCCGCAGCCGCCCAGCCCTGCTCCGGGTGCCCCGCCGCCGTCGCCGGAGCCGCCTAGCCCCGCGCCGGGCGTGCCTCCGCCTTCGCCGCAGCCGCCCAGCCCTGCTCCGGGTGCCCCGCCGCCGTCGCCGGAGCCGCCTAGCCCCGCGCCGGGCGTGCCGCCGCCTTCGCCGCAGCCGCCCAGCCCTGCTCCGGGTGCCCCGCCGCCGTCGCCGGAGCCGCCTAGCCCCGCGCCGGGCGTGCCGCCGCCTTCGCCGCAGCCGCCCAGCCCTGCTCCGGGTGCCCCGCCGCCGTCGCCGGAGCCGCCTAGCCCCGCGCCGGGCGTGCCTCCGCCTTCGCCGCAGCCGCCCAGCCCTGCTCCGGGTGCCCCGCCGCCGTCGCCGGAGCCGCCTAGCCCCGCGCCGGGCGTGCCGCCGCCTTCGCCGCAGCCGCCCAGCCCTGCTCCGGGTGCCCCGCCGCCGTCGCCGGAGCCGCCTAGCCCCGCGCCGGGCGTGCCTCCGCCTTCGCCGCAGCCGCCCAGCCCTGCTCCGGGTGCCCCGCCGCCGTCGCCGGAGCCGCCTAGCCCCGCGCCGGGCGTGCCTCCGCCTTCGCCGCAGCCGCCCAGCCCTGCTCCGGGTGCCCCGCCGCCGTCGCCGGAGCCGCCTAGCCCCGCGCCGGGCGTGCCTCCGCCTTCGCCGCAGCCGCCCAGCCCTGCTCCGGGTGCCCCGCCGCCGTCGCCGGAGCCGCCTAGCCCCGCGCCGGGCGTGCCTCCGCCTTCGCCGCAGCCGCCCAGCCCTGCTCCGGGTGCCCCGCCGCCGTCGCCGGAGCCGCCTAGCCCCGCGCCGGGCGTGCCTCCGCCTTCGCCGCAGCCGCCCAGCCCTGCTCCGGGTGCCCCGCCGCCGTCGCCGGAGCCGCCTAGCCCCGCGCCGGGCGTGCCTCCGCCTTCGCCGCAGCCGCCCAGCCCTGCTCCGGGTGCCCCGCCGCCGTCGCCGGAGCCGCCTAGCCCCGCGCCGGGCGTGCCTCCGCCTTCGCCGCAGCCGCCCAGCCCTGCTCCGGGTGCCCCGCCGCCGTCGCCGGAGCCGCCTAGCCCCGCGCCGGGCGTGCCTCCGCCTTCGCCGCAGCCGCCCAGCCCTGCTCCGGGTGCCCCGCCGCCGTCGCCGGAGCCGCCTAGCCCCGCGCCGGGCGTGCCTCCGCCTTCGCCGCAGCCGCCCAGCCCTGCTCCGGGTGCCCCGCCGCCGTCGCCGGAGCCGCCTAGCCCCGCGCCGGGCGTGCCTCCGCCTTCGCCGCAGCCGCCCAGCCCTGCTCCGGGTGCCCCGCCGCCGTCGCCGGAGCCGCCTAGCCCCGCGCCGGGCGTGCCTCCGCCTTCGCCGCAGCCGCCCAGCCCTGCTCCGGGTGCCCCGCCGCCGTCGCCGGAGCCGCCTAGCCCCGCGCCGGGCGTGCCTCCGCCTTCGCCGCAGCCGCCCAGCCCTGCTCCGGGTGCCCCGCCGCCGTCGCCGGAGCCGCCTAGCCCCGCGCCGGGCGTGCCTCCGCCTTCGCCGCAGCCGCCCAGCCCTGCTCCGGGTGCCCCGCCGCCGTCGCCGGAGCCGCCTAGCCCCGCGCCGGGCGTGCCTCCGCCTTCGCCGCAGCCGCCCAGCCCTGCTCCGGGTGCCCCGCCGCCGTCGCCGGAGCCGCCTAGCCCCGCGCCGGGCGTGCCTCCGCCTTCGCCGCAGCCGCCCAGCCCTGCTCCGGGTGCCCCGCCGCCGTCGCCGGAGCCGCCTAGCCCCGCGCCGGGCGTGCCTCCGCCTTCGCCGCAGCCGCCCAGCCCTGCTCCGGGTGCCCCGCCGCCGTCGCCGGAGCCGCCTAGCCCCGCGCCGGGCGTGCCTCCGCCTTCGCCGCAGCCGCCCAGCCCTGCTCCGGGTGCCCCGCCGCCGTCGCCGGAGCCGCCTAGCCCCGCGCCGGGCGTGCCTCCGCCTTCGCCGCAGCCGCCCAGCCCTGCTCCGGGTGCCCCGCCGCCGTCGCCGGAGCCGCCTAGCCCCGCGCCGGGCGTGCCTCCGCCTTCGCCGCAGCCGCCCAGCCCTGCTCCGGGTGCCCCGCCGCCGTCGCCGGAGCCGCCTAGCCCCGCGCCGGGCGTGCCTCCGCCTTCGCCGCAGCCGCCCAGCCCTGCTCCGGGTGCCCCGCCGCCGTCGCCGGAGCCGCCTAGCCCCGCGCCGGGCGTGCCTCCGCCTTCGCCGCAGCCGCCCAGCCCTGCTCCGGGTGCCCCGCCGCCGTCGCCGGAGCCGCCTAGCCCCGCGCCGGGCGTGCCTCCGCCTTCGCCGCAGCCGCCCAGCCCTGCTCCGGGTGCCCCGCCGCCGTCGCCGGAGCCGCCTAGCCCCGCGCCGGGCGTGCCTCCGCCTTCGCCGCAGCCGCCCAGCCCTGCTCCGGGTGCCCCGCCGCCGTCGCCGGAGCCGCCTAGCCCCGCGCCGGGCGTGCCTCCGCCTTCGCCGCAGCCGCCCAGCCCTGCTCCGGGTGCCCCGCCGCCGTCGCCGGAGCCGCCTAGCCCCGCGCCGGGCGTGCCTCCGCCTTCGCCGCAGCCGCCCAGCCCTGCTCCGGGTGCCCCGCCGCCGTCGCCGGAGCCGCCTAGCCCCGCGCCGGGCGTGCCTCCGCCTTCGCCGCAGCCGCCCAGCCCTGCTCCGGGTGCCCCGCCGCCGTCGCCGGAGCCGCCTAGCCCCGCGCCGGGCGTGCCTCCGCCTTCGCCGCAGCCGCCCAGCCCTGCTCCGGGTGCCCCGCCGCCGTCGCCGGAGCCGCCTAGCCCCGCGCCGGGCGTGCCTCCGCCTTCGCCGCAGCCGCCCAGCCCTGCTCCGGGTGCCCCGCCGCCGTCGCCGGAGCCGCCTAGCCCCGCGCCGGGCGTGCCTCCGCCTTCGCCGCAGCCGCCCAGCCCTGCTCCGGGTGCCCCGCCGCCGTCGCCGGAGCCGCCTAGCCCCGCGCCGGGCGTGCCTCCGCCTTCGCCGCAGCCGCCCAGCCCTGCTCCGGGTGCCCCGCCGCCGTCGCCGGAGCCGCCTAGCCCCGCGCCGGGCGTGCCTCCGCCTTCGCCGCAGCCGCCCAGCCCTGCTCCGGGTGCCCCGCCGCCGTCGCCGGAGCCGCCTAGCCCCGCGCCGGGCGTGCCGCCGCCTTCGCCGCAGCCGCCCAGCCCTGCTCCGGGTGCCCCGCCGCCGTCGCCGGAGCCGCCTAGCCCCGCGCCGGGCGTGCCTCCGCCTTCGCCGCAGCCGCCCAGCCCTGCTCCGGGTGCCCCGCCGCCGTCGCCGGAGCCGCCTAGCCCCGCGCCGGGCGTGCCTCCGCCTTCGCCGCAGCCGCCCAGCCCTGCTCCGGGTGCCCCGCCGCCGTCGCCGGAGCCGCCTAGCCCCGCGCCGGGCGTGCCTCCGCCTTCGCCGCAGCCGCCCAGCCCTGCTCCGGGTGCCCCGCCGCCGTCGCCGGAGCCGCCTAGCCCCGCGCCGGGCGTGCCGCCGCCTTCGCCGCAGCCGCCCAGCCCTGCTCCGGGTGCCCCGCCGCCGTCGCCGGAGCCGCCTAGCCCCGCGCCGGGCGTGCCGCCGCCTTCGCCGCAGCCGCCCAGCCCTGCTCCGGGTGCCCCGCCGCCGTCGCCGGAGCCGCCTAGCCCCGCGCCGGGCGTGCCTCCGCCTTCGCCGCAGCCGCCCAGCCCTGCTCCGGGTGCCCCGCCGCCGTCGCCGGAGCCGCCTAGCCCCGCGCCGGGCGTGCCGCCGCCTTCGCCGCAGCCGCCCAGCCCTGCTCCGGGTGCCCCGCCGCCGTCGCCGGAGCCGCCTAGCCCCGCGCCGGGCGTGCCTCCGCCTTCGCCGCAGCCGCCCAGCCCTGCTCCGGGTGCCCCGCCGCCGTCGCCGGAGCCGCCTAGCCCCGCGCCGGGCGTGCCTCCGCCTTCGCCGCAGCCGCCCAGCCCTGCTCCGGGTGCCCCGCCGCCGTCGCCGGAGCCGCCTAGCCCCGCGCCGGGCGTGCCTCCGCCTTCGCCGCAGCCGCCCAGCCCTGCTCCGGGTGCCCCGCCGCCGTCGCCGGAGCCGCCTAGCCCCGCGCCGGGCGTGCCTCCGCCTTCGCCGCAGCCGCCCAGCCCTGCTCCGGGTGCCCCGCCGCCGTCGCCGGAGCCGCCTAGCCCCGCGCCGGGCGTGCCTCCGCCTTCGCCGCAGCCGCCCAGCCCTGCTCCGGGTGCCCCGCCGCCGTCGCCGGAGCCGCCTAGCCCCGCGCCGGGCGTGCCTCCGCCTTCGCCGCAGCCGCCCAGCCCTGCTCCGGGTGCCCCGCCGCCGTCGCCGGAGCCGCCTAGCCCCGCGCCGGGCGTGCCTCCGCCTTCGCCGCAGCCGCCCAGCCCTGCTCCGGGTGCCCCGCCGCCGTCGCCGGAGCCGCCTAGCCCCGCGCCGGGCGTGCCTCCGCCTTCGCCGCAGCCGCCCAGCCCTGCTCCGGGTGCCCCGCCGCCGTCGCCGGAGCCGCCTAGCCCCGCGCCGGGCGTGCCTCCGCCTTCGCCGCAGCCGCCCAGCCCTGCTCCGGGTGCCCCGCCGCCGTCGCCGGAGCCGCCTAGCCCCGCGCCGGGCGTGCCTCCGCCTTCGCCGCAGCCGCCCAGCCCTGCTCCGGGTGCCCCGCCGCCGTCGCCGGAGCCGCCTAGCCCCGCGCCGGGCGTGCCTCCGCCTTCGCCGCAGCCGCCCAGCCCTGCTCCGGGTGCCCCGCCGCCGTCGCCGGAGCCGCCTAGCCCCGCGCCGGGCGTGCCTCCGCCTTCGCCGCAGCCGCCCAGCCCTGCTCCGGGTGCCCCGCCGCCGTCGCCGGAGCCGCCTAGCCCCGCGCCGGGCGTGCCTCCGCCTTCGCCGCAGCCGCCCAGCCCTGCTCCGGGTGCCCCGCCGCCGTCGCCGGAGCCGCCTAGCCCCGCGCCGGGCGTGCCTCCGCCTTCGCCGCAGCCGCCCAGCCCTGCTCCGGGTGCCCCGCCGCCGTCGCCGGAGCCGCCTAGCCCCGCGCCGGGCGTGCCGCCGCCTTCGCCGCAGCCGCCCAGCCCTGCTCCGGGTGCCCCGCCGCCGTCGCCGGAGCCGCCTAGCCCCGCGCCGGGCGTGCCTCCGCCTTCGCCGCAGCCGCCCAGCCCTGCTCCGGGTGCCCCGCCGCCGTCGCCGGAGCCGCCTAGCCCCGCGCCGGGCGTGCCTCCGCCTTCGCCGCAGCCGCCCAGCCCTGCTCCGGGTGCCCCGCCGCCGTCGCCGGAGCCGCCTAGCCCCGCGCCGGGCGTGCCTCCGCCTTCGCCGCAGCCGCCCAGCCCTGCTCCGGGTGCCCCGCCGCCGTCGCCGGAGCCGCCTAGCCCCGCGCCGGGCGTGCCTCCGCCTTCGCCGCAGCCGCCCAGCCCTGCTCCGGGTGCCCCGCCGCCGTCGCCGGAGCCGCCTAGCCCCGCGCCGGGCGTGCCTCCGCCTTCGCCGCAGCCGCCCAGCCCTGCTCCGGGTGCCCCGCCGCCGTCGCCGGAGCCGCCTAGCCCCGCGCCGGGCGTGCCGCCGCCTTCGCCGCAGCCGCCCAGCCCTGCTCCGGGTGCCCCGCCGCCGTCGCCGGAGCCGCCTAGCCCCGCGCCGGGCGTGCCTCCGCCTTCGCCGCAGCCGCCCAGCCCTGCTCCGGGTGCCCCGCCGCCGTCGCCGGAGCCGCCTAGCCCCGCGCCGGGCGTGCCTCCGCCTTCGCCGCAGCCGCCCAGCCCTGCTCCGGGTGCCCCGCCGCCGTCGCCGGAGCCGCCTAGCCCCGCGCCGGGCGTGCCTCCGCCTTCGCCGCAGCCGCCCAGCCCTGCTCCGGGTGCCCCGCCGCCGTCGCCGGAGCCGCCTAGCCCCGCGCCGGGCGTGCCTCCGCCTTCGCCGCAGCCGCCCAGCCCTGCTCCGGGTGCCCCGCCGCCGTCGCCGGAGCCGCCTAGCCCCGCGCCGGGCGTGCCTCCGCCTTCGCCGCGGCCGTCCAGCCCTGCTCCGGGTGCCCCGCCGCCGTCGCCGGAGCCGCCTAGCCCCGCGCCGGGCGTGCCTCCGCCTTCGCCGCAGCCGCCCAGCCCTGCTCCGGGTGCCCCGCCGCCGTCGCCGGAGCCGCCTAGCCCCGCGCCGGGCGTGCCTCCGCCTTCGCCGCAGCCGCCCAGCCCTGCTCCGGGTGCCCCGCCGCCGTCGCCGGAGCCGCCTAGCCCCGCGCCGGGCGTGCCTCCGCCTTCGCCGCAGCCGCCCAGCCCTGCTCCGGGTGCCCCGCCGCCGTCGCCGGAGCCGCCTAGCCCCGCGCCGGGCGTGCCTCCGCCTTCGCCGCAGCCGCCCAGCCCTGCTCCGGGTGCCCCGCCGCCGTCGCCGGAGCCGCCTAGCCCCGCGCCGGGCGTGCCTCCGCCTTCGCCGCAGCCGCCCAGCCCTGCTCCGGGTGCCCCGCCGCCGTCGCCGGAGCCGCCTAGCCCCGCGCCGGGCGTGCCTCCGCCTTCGCCGCAGCCGCCCAGCCCTGCTCCGGGTGCCCCGCCGCCGTCGCCGGAGCCGCCTAGCCCCGCGCCGGGCGTGCCTCCGCCTTCGCCGCAGCCGCCCAGCCCTGCTCCGGGTGCCCCGCCGCCGTCGCCGGAGCCGCCTAGCCCCGCGCCGGGCGTGCCTCCGCCTTCGCCGCAGCCGCCCAGCCCTGCTCCGGGTGCCCCGCCGCCGTCGCCGGAGCCGCCTAGCCCCGCGCCGGGCGTGCCTCCGCCTTCGCCGCAGCCGCCCAGCCCTGCTCCGGGTGCCCCGCCGCCGTCGCCGGAGCCGCCTAGCCCCGCGCCGGGCGTGCCTCCGCCTTCGCCGCAGCCGCCCAGCCCTGCTCCGGGTGCCCCGCCGCCGTCGCCGGAGCCGCCTAGCCCCGCGCCGGGCGTGCCTCCGCCTTCGCCGCAGCCGCCCAGCCCTGCTCCGGGTGCCCCGCCGCCGTCGCCGGAGCCGCCTAGCCCCGCGCCGGGCGTGCCTCCGCCTTCGCCGCAGCCGCCCAGCCCTGCTCCGGGTGCCCCGCCGCCGTCGCCGGAGCCGCCTAGCCCCGCGCCGGGCGTGCCTCCGCCTTCGCCGCAGCCGCCCAGCCCTGCTCCGGGTGCCCCGCCGCCGTCGCCGGAGCCGCCTAGCCCCGCGCCGGGCGTGCCTCCGCCTTCGCCGCAGCCGCCCAGCCCTGCTCCGGGTGCCCCGCCGCCGTCGCCGGAGCCGCCTAGCCCCGCGCCGGGCGTGCCTCCGCCTTCGCCGCAGCCGCCCAGCCCTGCTCCGGGTGCCCCGCCGCCGTCGCCGGAGCCGCCTAGCCCCGCGCCGGGCGTGCCTCCGCCTTCGCCGCAGCCGCCCAGCCCTGCTCCGGGTGCCCCGCCGCCGTCGCCGGAGCCGCCTAGCCCCGCGCCGGGCGTGCCTCCGCCTTCGCCGCAGCCGCCCAGCCCTGCTCCGGGTGCCCCGCCGCCGTCGCCGGAGCCGCCTAGCCCCGCGCCGGGCGTGCCTCCGCCTTCGCCGCAGCCGCCCAGCCCTGCTCCGGGTGCCCCGCCGCCGTCGCCGGAGCCGCCTAGCCCCGCGCCGGGCGTGCCTCCGCCTTCGCCGCAGCCGCCCAGCCCTGCTCCGGGTGCCCCGCCGCCGTCGCCGGAGCCGCCTAGCCCCGCGCCGGGCGTGCCTCCGCCTTCGCCGCAGCCGCCCAGCCCTGCTCCGGGTGCCCCGCCGCCGTCGCCGGAGCCGCCTAGCCCCGCGCCGGGCGTGCCTCCGCCTTCGCCGCAGCCGCCCAGCCCTGCTCCGGGTGCCCCGCCGCCGTCGCCGGAGCCGCCTAGCCCCGCGCCGGGCGTGCCTCCGCCTTCGCCGCAGCCGCCCAGCCCTGCTCCGGGTGCCCCGCCGCCGTCGCCGGAGCCGCCTAGCCCCGCGCCGGGCGTGCCTCCGCCTTCGCCGCAGCCGCCCAGCCCTGCTCCGGGTGCCCCGCCGCCGTCGCCGGAGCCGCCTAGCCCCGCGCCGGGCGTGCCTCCGCCTTCGCCGCAGCCGCCCAGCCCTGCTCCGGGTGCCCCGCCGCCGTCGCCGGAGCCGCCTAGCCCCGCGCCGGGCGTGCCTCCGCCTTCGCCGCAGCCGCCCAGCCCTGCTCCGGGTGCCCCGCCGCCGTCGCCGGAGCCGCCTAGCCCCGCGCCGGGCGTGCCTCCGCCTTCGCCGCAGCCGCCCAGCCCTGCTCCGGGTGCCCCGCCGCCGTCGCCGGAGCCGCCTAGCCCCGCGCCGGGCGTGCCTCCGCCTTCGCCGCAGCCGCCCAGCCCTGCTCCGGGTGCCCCGCCGCCGTCGCCGGAGCCGCCTAGCCCCGCGCCGGGCGTGCCTCCGCCTTCGCCGCAGCCGCCCAGCCCTGCTCCGGGTGCCCCGCCGCCGTCGCCGGAGCCGCCTAGCCCCGCGCCGGGCGTGCCTCCGCCTTCGCCGCAGCCGCCCAGCCCTGCTCCGGGTGCCCCGCCGCCGTCGCCGGAGCCGCCTAGCCCCGCGCCGGGCGTGCCTCCGCCTTCGCCGCAGCCGCCCAGCCCTGCTCCGGGTGCCCCGCCGCCGTCGCCGGAGCCGCCTAGCCCCGCGCCGGGCGTGCCTCCGCCTTCGCCGCAGCCGCCCAGCCCTGCTCCGGGTGCCCCGCCGCCGTCGCCGGAGCCGCCTAGCCCCGCGCCGGGCGTGCCTCCGCCTTCGCCGCAGCCGCCCAGCCCTGCTCCGGGTGCCCCGCCGCCGTCGCCGGAGCCGCCTAGCCCGCGCCGGGCGTGCCTCCGCCTTCGCCGCAGCCGCCCAGCCCTGCTCCGGGTGCCCCGCCGCCGTCGCCGGAGCCGCCTAGCCCCGCGCCGGGCGTGCCTCCGCCTTCGCCGCAGCCGCCCAGCCCTGCTCCGGGTGCCCCGCCGCCGTCGCCGGAGCCGCCTAGCCCCGCGCCGGGCGTGCCTCCGCCTTCGCCGCAGCCGCCCAGCCCTGCTCCGGGTGCCCCGCCGCCGTCGCCGGAGCCGCCTAGCCCCGCGCCGGGCGTGCCGCCGCCTTCGCCGCAGCCGCCCAGCCCTGCTCCGGGTGCCCCGCCGCCGTCGCCGGAGCCGCCTAGCCCCGCGCCGGGCGTGCCTCCGCCTTCGCCGCAGCCGCCCAGCCCTGCTCCGGGTGCCCCGCCGCCGTCGCCGGAGCCGCCTAGCCCCGCGCCGGGCGTGCCTCCGCCTTCGCCGCAGCCGCCCAGCCCTGCTCCGGGTGCCCCGCCGCCGTCGCCGGAGCCGCCTAGCCCCGCGCCGGGCGTGCCTCCGCCTTCGCCGCAGCCGCCCAGCCCTGCTCCGGGTGCCCCGCCGCCGTCGCCGGAGCCGCCTAGCCCCGCGCCGGGCGTGCCTCCGCCTTCGCCGCAGCCGCCCAGCCCTGCTCCGGGTGCCCCGCCGCCGTCGCCGGAGCCGCCTAGCCCCGCGCCGGGCGTGCCTCCGCCTTCGCCGCAGCCGCCCAGCCCTGCTCCGGGTGCCCCGCCGCCGTCGCCGGAGCCGCCTAGCCCCGCGCCGGGCGTGCCTCCGCCTTCGCCGCAGCCGCCCAGCCCTGCTCCGGGTGCCCCGCCGCCGTCGCCGGAGCCGCCTAGCCCCGCGCCGGGCGTGCCTCCGCCTTCGCCGCAGCCGCCCAGCCCTGCTCCGGGTGCCCCGCCGCCGTCGCCGGAGCCGCCTAGCCCCGCGCCGGGCGTGCCTCCGCCTTCGCCGCAGCCGCCCAGCCCTGCTCCGGGTGCCCCGCCGCCGTCGCCGGAGCCGCCTAGCCCCGCGCCGGGCGTGCCGCCGCCTTCGCCGCAGCCGCCCAGCCCTGCTCCGGGTGCCCCGCCGCCGTCGCCGGAGCCGCCTAGCCCCGCGCCGGGCGTGCCTCCGCCTTCGCCGCAGCCGCCCAGCCCTGCTCCGGGTGCCCCGCCGCCGTCGCCGGAGCCGCCTAGCCCCGCGCCGGGCGTGCCTCCGCCTTCGCCGCAGCCGCCCAGCCCTGCTCCGGGTGCCCCGCCGCCGTCGCCGGAGCCGCCTAGCCCCGCGCCGGGCGTGCCTCCGCCTTCGCCGCAGCCGCCCAGCCCTGCTCCGGGTGCCCCGCCGCCGTCGCCGGAGCCGCCTAGCCCCGCGCCGGGCGTGCCTCCGCCTTCGCCGCAGCCGCCCAGCCCTGCTCCGGGTGCCCCGCCGCCGTCGCCGGAGCCGCCTAGCCCCGCGCCGGGCGTGCCTCCGCCTTCGCCGCGGCCGTCCAGCCCTGCTCCGGGTGCCCCGCCGCCGTCGCCGGAGCCGCCTAGCCCCGCGCCGGGCGTGCCTCCGCCTTCGCCGCAGCCGCCCAGCCCTGCTCCGGGTGCCCCGCCGCCGTCGCCGGAGCCGCCTAGCCCCGCGCCGGGCGTGCCTCCGCCTTCGCCGCAGCCGCCCAGCCCTGCTCCGGGTGCCCCGCCGCCGTCGCCGGAGCCGCCTAGCCCCGCGCCGGGCGTGCCTCCGCCTTCGCCGCAGCCGCCCAGCCCTGCTCCGGGTGCCCCGCCGCCGTCGCCGGAGCCGCCTAGCCCCGCGCCGGGCGTGCCTCCGCCTTCGCCGCAGCCGCCCAGCCCTGCTCCGGGTGCCCCGCCGCCGTCGCCGGAGCCGCCTAGCCCCGCGCCGGGCGTGCCTCCGCCTTCGCCGCAGCCGCCCAGCCCTGCTCCGGGTGCCCCGCCGCCGTCGCCGGAGCCGCCTAGCCCCGCGCCGGGCGTGCCTCCGCCTTCGCCGCAGCCGCCCAGCCCTGCTCCGGGTGCCCCGCCGCCGTCGCCGGAGCCGCCTAGCCCCGCGCCGGGCGTGCCTCCGCCTTCGCCGCAGCCGCCCAGCCCTGCTCCGGGTGCCCCGCCGCCGTCGCCGGAGCCGCCTAGCCCCGCGCCGGGCGTGCCTCCGCCTTCGCCGCAGCCGCCCAGCCCTGCTCCGGGTGCCCCGCCGCCGTCGCCGGAGCCGCCTAGCCCCGCGCCGGGCGTGCCTCCGCCTTCGCCGCAGCCGCCCAGCCCTGCTCCGGGTGCCCCGCCGCCGTCGCCGGAGCCGCCTAGCCCCGCGCCGGGCGTGCCTCCGCCTTCGCCGCAGCCGCCCAGCCCTGCTCCGGGTGCCCCGCCGCCGTCGCCGGAGCCGCCTAGCCCCGCGCCGGGCGTGCCTCCGCCTTCGCCGCAGCCGCCCAGCCCTGCTCCGGGTGCCCCGCCGCCGTCGCCGGAGCCGCCTAGCCCCGCGCCGGGCGTGCCTCCGCCTTCGCCGCAGCCGCCCAGCCCTGCTCCGGGTGCCCCGCCGCCGTCGCCGGAGCCGCCTAGCCCCGCGCCGGGCGTGCCTCCGCCTTCGCCGCAGCCGCCCAGCCCTGCTCCGGGTGCCCCGCCGCCGTCGCCGGAGCCGCCTAGCCCCGCGCCGGGCGTGCCTCCGCCTTCGCCGCAGCCGCCCAGCCCTGCTCCGGGTGCCCCGCCGCCGTCGCCGGAGCCGCCTAGCCCCGCGCCGGGCGTGCCTCCGCCTTCGCCGCAGCCGCCCAGCCCTGCTCCGGGTGCCCCGCCGCCGTCGCCGGAGCCGCCTAGCCCCGCGCCGGGCGTGCCTCCGCCTTCGCCGCAGCCGCCCAGCCCTGCTCCGGGTGCCCCGCCGCCGTCGCCGGAGCCGCCTAGCCCCGCGCCGGGCGTGCCTCCGCCTTCGCCGCAGCCGCCCAGCCCTGCTCCGGGTGCCCCGCCGCCGTCGCCGGAGCCGCCTAGCCCCGCGCCGGGCGTGCCTCCGCCTTCGCCGCAGCCGCCCAGCCCTGCTCCGGGTGCCCCGCCGCCGTCGCCGGAGCCGCCTAGCCCCGCGCCGGGCGTGCCTCCGCCTTCGCCGCAGCCGCCCAGCCCTGCTCCGGGTGCCCCGCCGCCGTCGCCGGAGCCGCCTAGCCCCGCGCCGGGCGTGCCTCCGCCTTCGCCGCAGCCGCCCAGCCCTGCTCCGGGTGCCCCGCCGCCGTCGCCGGAGCCGCCTAGCCCCGCGCCGGGCGTGCCTCCGCCTTCGCCGCAGCCGCCCAGCCCTGCTCCGGGTGCCCCGCCGCCGTCGCCGGAGCCGCCTAGCCCCGCGCCGGGCGTGCCTCCGCCTTCGCCGCAGCCGCCCAGCCCTGCTCCGGGTGCCCCGCCGCCGTCGCCGGAGCCGCCTAGCCCCGCGCCGGGCGTGCCTCCGCCTTCGCCGCAGCCGCCCAGCCCTGCTCCGGGTGCCCCGCCGCCGTCGCCGGAGCCGCCTAGCCCCGCGCCGGGCGTGCCTCCGCCTTCGCCGCAGCCGCCCAGCCCTGCTCCGGGTGCCCCGCCGCCGTCGCCGGAGCCGCCTAGCCCCGCGCCGGGCGTGCCGCCGCCTTCGCCGCAGCCGCCCAGCCCTGCTCCGGGTGCCCCGCCGCCGTCGCCGGAGCCGCCTAGCCCCGCGCCGGGCGTGCCTCCGCCTTCGCCGCAGCCGCCCAGCCCTGCTCCGGGTGCCCCGCCGCCGTCGCCGGAGCCGCCTAGCCCCGCGCCGGGCGTGCCTCCGCCTTCGCCGCAGCCGCCCAGCCCTGCTCCGGGTGCCCCGCCGCCGTCGCCGGAGCCGCCTAGCCCCGCGCCGGGCGTGCCTCCGCCTTCGCCGCAGCCGCCCAGCCCTGCTCCGGGTGCCCCGCCGCCGTCGCCGGAGCCGCCTAGCCCCGCGCCGGGCGTGCCTCCGCCTTCGCCGCAGCCGCCCAGCCCTGCTCCGGGTGCCCCGCCGCCGTCGCCGGAGCCGCCTAGCCCGCGCCGGGCGTGCCTCCGCCTTCGCCGCAGCCGCCCAGCCCTGCTCCGGGTGCCCCGCCGCCGTCGCCGGAGCCGCCTAGCCCCGCGCCGGGCGTGCCTCCGCCTTCGCCGCAGCCGCCCAGCCCTGCTCCGGGTGCCCCGCCGCCGTCGCCGGAGCCGCCTAGCCCCGCGCCGGGCGTGCCTCCGCCTTCGCCGCAGCCGCCCAGCCCTGCTCCGGGTGCCCCGCCGCCGTCGCCGGAGCCGCCTAGCCCCGCGCCGGGCGTGCCTCCGCCTTCGCCGCAGCCGCCCAGCCCTGCTCCGGGTGCCCCGCCGCCGTCGCCGGAGCCGCCTAGCCCCGCGCCGGGCGTGCCTCCGCCTTCGCCGCAGCCGCCCAGCCCTGCTCCGGGTGCCCCGCCGCCGTTGCCTGATACGCAGTCATTGGTTCCAGCACAGGTGGACATTGTGGTGTCCCTTTCTGGCGTGGACTATGGTACCGTGACGTCCTCAGCTTCGATGCTTGAGAACTTCAAGGCTGACACTTGCAGTGGGCTAACGGAGGCCACCGGAGCGGATTCTTGTGTCATCACAAACATAGCGGCTGGCAGCGTGATTATCACTGCACAGCTGGAGATATTGCAGGTGTTGGGTGCCTCGCCGCCGCCAACCCAGTTTCCACCGCCGCCGCCTGTGCCGCACGGTGACACGGCATCTTCTCCGCCGCCACCGCCACGGCCGCTGCACGGCGCCGTCACGCCGGTACTGCTAACAGCAGTCCTCAAGACGCTTGTGCAGGCGCCCGAGAAGGCGTTTACCCAGACATATTTCGACACCTACGGCGTCACGGACGTGCACATCGGCTACGACATCAATTTCTCGCCGCCGCCCTCCCTGCCACCGCCCAGCCCTCCGCCGCCGGCCCCGCCTGCTCCGGAGTGCAACGTGTGCGCGCGGCTGCAGCTCAGCCCCGACGCCGCCGCCTACACCAGCCTCGCAGACCTGCCCATCAGCGTTGACCTGGCTCGGCTGCAGGCGCTCGGCGTGGACTTTGTCGATTTCCTGAGCGCCCGGGTGTTCGACCTGGGAATGCCGGCGGCCACGTTTGCCGTCTCGCACACCAGCGCCCGCTGGGTCCCGGGCAGCGCTGATGTGCTGCCGTCAGTGACGGTGTGCGGCGCTGGCTTCGACGAGGCCGAGCTCGCGGCGCTCCGCGCCGGCGCCATCCCTGACGACCGCGTCAACGGCTGGGGCTTCTGGTTTGTGCTGCTGTTTGGTTCCAGCGGCGCCTGCACCGCCCCGGGCGTGGCTGCCGCCATCTTGTTTGGGGACGCCTGCTTCAGCCGGCCAGCACTGCAGTACCCCGCCTGTGCGCTGGAGGCGGTTGAGGCACCGCCGCCGCCGCTGCAGCCGGGGTCTCCACACGTTTCGCCGCCGCAGCCGCCATCCCAGCCGCCGCCGCTGCCGCCCGCCTCGCCTCCTCCGCCGCCGCCATTTACGCCGCCGCCATTTACGCCGCCGCCATCGCCGACGCCGCCATCGCCGACGCCGCCGTCGCCGACGCCGCCGTCGCCGACGCCGACGCCGTCGACTTCATCGCCGCCGCCGCAGCGCCCGCCGCTGATGCCGGTGCCTGACACGCCGCCGCCTTCCGTGCCGGGCCAGACGTACCTCCTCGAGGTCATGTTGAGCGGTGACGCGATGGAGCTCGTGTCACACAACTCCCAGGTGGGGCGCTTGAATGCAGGCCGGTCAAAGGAGTGGCAAGGCCGCTAAGGGCCTGAGGCCTCCTGTCCGGCCTACTAGTGTCCTGTCCGGCCTAATGTCCAGCCCAGCCTGGTGTCCTGTCCGGCCTTGTCCTGTCCAGGCCGGATGGCGGCACAGGTGGCTTGTGGTTTGTGCGCTGCTGTGGGCGGTGTGATCGCGCACCTCTTCCTTGCATGCATCTGCAATCTGAACTCATAGCTTCGCTTCAATCAACGTCGCTCCTTCGCATCCCAACCTTTGCGCAATGGAACTCCGCAGGAGGAGCTGGATGCATTCGGTGTAGAGGCGTGCGCCAACATCAAGGACGCGCGCCGCGCTGGCGCTGTCACCTGCGCCCTCCTGCGCGTGGACCTGAAGGGCCACGACGTTGCCTCCCCCGACGGCGGCAGCGGCGTCGGCGTCGGCAGCAGCGCCGGCGGCGCCGCCGGCACCACAGCTGGCGCTCTGGCGTCCTTCATGGTGGCGGCTCCGCTGGTCCCGGAAGGCGAGGGCGCTTACGATGACATTGGGCCCGATGCCTTCGTGGAGAACCTCAAGTGGGTTTCCGCCACGTCTGGTCTGTTCTCATCAGAGCTAACGGACCGTTACGGCTGCCTGGTCCTCTGGTATTCCGTCACGCCCGCGGACCCCGCCACTATCCAGCGGCTGCTGACGCCGCCGCCGTCGGCGCCGCCGCCTGCAGCCGTTATCAACGGCGGGAGCATGTTTGGGCCCGGCTTCACCTGGTTGCCGCCGCCTCCTCCTCCGCCGCCGCCGCCGGTTGACGAGCCGCCGTCGCCACCGCCTCCGCGGCCGCCACCACCGCCACCATTGCGGCCCTCTACGCCGTTCCCGCCCACCATGCCTGTCCTCAACTCCGCCTCTGCGCCGCCGCCGCCGCCGCCGCCGCCTCCCACCCCGTCAATCCCGCTGCTCAACACGGCCACTGACCCACCGCCGCCGCCCGATGCACCGGATGGCCCGGTTGGCAGCTCCAGACCGCCTCGGGCGCACAAGCCGCCGAAGCCACCGCCCCGCCGCCTGGGACCACAGCACCCGCCCGCATTCCCAGCGGGCTTGCAGCCGCAGATGCCGCCGCCGCTGCCAGCGCCGCCGCCGCGGCCGCCCAAGCCGCCCAAGCGGCCGCCCTCACCGCCCAGTCCGGCGCCCAGTACGCCGCCCGGCGCGCCGCCTCCCCCACCACCCACTCGTACCCGTAAGCAGTCGCCGCCGCCAGAGCACCCGCCCTCACCTCCCTCGCCCCCGTCAACCCCTCCACCGGGCCCCGTGAAGTCTCCCAAGCCGAGTAAGTCGGCAAAGCCACCTTCCTCGCCTCCCTCGCCTCCCACGAAGCCCGGCACTTCAACGCGAAGGAAGAAATCGCCGCCGCCTTCACCGGAGCCTAGCCAGCCTGACTCTCCGTCGCCGCCTCCGGACACCCGCCACCGCGGCCTGCCGCCCTCACCCACACCGCCCTCACCCGCTCCGCCGAAGAAAACAAAGCGGTCCCCACCGCCACCCTAGTGCGTTCGCGTGTGCGGCTGGTGGTAAGATTGCACGGGCGTGGTTGGGCACGTATGGTGTGGCCAATCTGGTGTGCCTGCGGTGGACCAAAAGCTTGTGTGTGGACTGAGTAGTGCACCAGTGTCTGTGCGTCTGTGTCTGCGTCTGTGTCTGTCTGGGTCTGTGTGTGAGAGTTGTTGAGTACTCAATCCCGCTGTGTGCTGCATGCAAGTGTGCCTATGCAAGTGCGTGGGGGAACCACAATGAATGATTCGTGCCTGTCTGAGTCTGTGTCTGTGGTCTGTGTCTGTGTGGGGTTTGGAGTACGTATTATCCAGTTGTGTGCTGCATGCAGTTTTTACCGTGTCGTGTCAACGGGGGCGACGAACGAAAGGCCGCGTGCCGCAACGTTTCGGCTTGCAGTGCGCAGTGTGCGGCCGGCTCCGAGTGCGACACGCAACCAAATCAAATTTTGGAGCTCGAACCCTTCCATGGGCTCATCCTGAACTGCTTAAGTGCTAGGTGCCGCTTATGAATGCCTCCTATTCGGGGATCACTGCTTATGGCGAAGCATTGCGCGTGCTGTCCACAAGAAGGACAGGACAGCGGCAAATGATTATGAGTGCAAGTGTGCAACTGAGGTCCTGCACTCCTGCTGCTTGATGGTGGGCAGCTTGCATACGGGCTTCGGTTTGGCCAAGTGTGATTCATGCGTGCGTGCTTCGTTGACTGCCCGGTTGACCATCTGCGCGCGTGACTTGGTTCGGCGATCTGCGGGCAGAGGTGGGGGCCTGACAGACCTGTTTGGGGGACCAGGGGCAGCTGCAGGGCCGACTGCTGGTCCTGCGTTCGGCGCTCTTGCGGTGTTTGGCATGTTAGCCCACCTCCGCCGTCGTGCTGTCACCGTTTACACGGCTCCGCTGGATCGCTGGAATGCTATGTGAAGCTTGAGACGTCGTCAAATGTCATGATGGCACAGCATTGCGGCGGTCGATTGCTTGCAGCCAGCTAGCTACTAGCGATTGCGGCAACAATAAAAAGAGCGCGGAGGAGAGCGGAACCCCCCACTGCTGCAGTGGGGAGTATGCATTCACTGGGGCCACGGTTGGAGCAGGAATGTCGGAATGATTTACGTGACCCAAGTAGGCAAGTATGAATGACATGATCTCGAGTGTGATGAGAGCCCTTCAAATCTGGTACTGCAGACACTGTTGTAATGTTGTGACTTTGGCTCGGGCAGAACTACATCGAGCGCCCTGTCCCTATGCGCACCTCTGCAGAGGGCAGCCAGCAGCGCCGATCACTTAGCCCAGCTGCACCACACAGGTAGCAATGGTCTCGCTTCACGTCCCCCGGTCTCCGCCAAGGTCCCACGCACGTGTGTTGTACGCCTGTCGCCGAGTCAGATTGTAGGAGGGTTGTAGACTGTGGGAGCGGGGCCTGTGCCGCTGGGGAAGCCCTGTCGCGCGCCCGGACTCGGGACCCTGTAGTTACGGGCTGCGCTGATAACGGTGCTGCTGGAATTGTTCGGGAGCCCTACCATCACCCATACCGGTGTCCGCCAAACAGAGTGTTCTGCCCGCCCACAACTAGCTGCGAAGAAAAAGGGTGGCGCGGGCCCGCGGGACCTTGCCCGCCGCCCAAGACAAGAGGGGTGGTCCAGTGGACACGCCCGGGCTTGACTGATGTCCTTTCACAGGTTCGGCTCCCACTCGGCGGCTCGGCGCGCGTTGGCCAAGCCATGCATGCGTAATCCCAGGCACGCGCAGCCCTGGCCCCGCTTGTTCGCGATGCATCTGATCTCGCACGTGCCATAGCACATTGCCTCCGCCCGCCCTCTACCTACCAACTTCCTTCCAGCCCCTGCCTGCCTCGTGCCACTGTTCCTGCACGGCCACAACCACACGCGCCCACCTCTTCCATGTTTTCCCGTGCTCACTCCTATCTCGCGCCAGGGTGTGACGCGCTGGCGACACACACTCATCGTGCAGACCGGTTGTGGCCTGCTGGGCTCGAAGCACACTCGGTCGCGGCAGTAGTGCCACTGGCTACGCACCCCACCATGAACGCGTGTCACAAACTCGCGCACTGACGACCGCTGCTGGCAGGACATCCCAAACCCCGAATGCGCAGTATCCTTCCCATGCCGCATCGTTTTTCATACCGTAAAGGCGCCCAACACCCAAACCGGCACGCAAACCCGTTGCCAGTAAAACTGGCGTTAAGGCAGCCACCGAGGCACCGGGCCCGCAATGGGCAGGCTCCAAGCACCCTTACGTGTCCGCAGCATCAAGCACGGCGCAGACACGCCGCCGCCTCCCTCATTGGCGAAGCACCCTGGTCGACACCACGTTGGTGGCCAGACAGCAGCGCCCGCCGGTTCCCACCCTTTCCATAATGCACCCCCAACGACCCCCCCCCTCACTTATCGCCGCCGGGGCCCATCTGCGGCGGCGGCGGCGGCATGCCCGGCCCGCCCCCGCCCCCGTGTCCGCCGTGGCGCAAGTAGCCCATGCCGCCCATGCCGTAGCCGCTCTCTGCGCCCGTCGCGCCCGGCGCCGTCGCGTACACGTACTGCATGCCCGGCGGGGCCGCCATGCCGGTGGGCGCGTAGAAGTAGGCCGTGCTCGGCCCCGCCGCGCCCGCCATGCCGCCGCCCGCCCCGGCGGCCGCCGCCGGCGCGCCGTACACCGCGTACTGGGCGCCCTGCGCGGCGCCGCCGGCGCCGCCGGGCGCGGCGGCCGCGGTCGTGTAGTAGTACTGCGGCTGCCCGGCGGCGCTGGCCTGCGGCACGTAGTAGTATACGTACTGCGGCTGCTGGCTGACCGCCGCGGCCATGTCGTGCGGCGACTGCTGCGCCGCCATGCCCACCATCTGCATCGACTGCTGCTGCTGCATGCCCCCGGCGCCGCCCGGCTGCTGCTGCTGCCGGCCCATGCCCGCGCCCTGTGCACCGCCATGCCCGGGCTGCTGCTGCTGCTGGCCGCCTAGCGGGCCCATGCCGCCGTCCCGCGGGCCGCCACCGCGCTGGTACCGGTCCCGAGGGCCGCCGCCACCGCCACCGCCGGGCCCGCCCATGCCTCCGCCGCCGTGGTACATGCCACCGGGGCCGCCACCGCCGCCGCCAGGCCCGCGGTACTGCGCGCCGCCGCCGGGCCCGCCCTGCCGGCCGCCGCCGTAGGAGGGCGCGGCGCCGCCCAGGTGCTCCGAGCCACCGCCCATGACTCCGCGGCCGCCACCACCACCGCCGCCCGGGCCCTGGTGCGGCTCGCCTGCTTGGTGCAGGTAGGTCTGGTGCGGCGGCGGCGGCGGCTGGTGGCCGCCGTGGTGGTGACCGCCCACGCCTGCGCCACCAGCACCCGAGAGCATCCCCGGCGCGCCCGAGCCCATCGTAGGCGAGCCCGCGACCATCCCCGGACCCAGCTGCTGCTGTTGCTGCTGCTGCGGCATGTTGGGGCCGTGCCGAGGCGCAAAGCCCTGGGAGCCCTGGCGGCCCATGGCGGCGCTGCCCATGCCGCCCGAAGAGCCGATGCTGCCGGGCGTGCTGGGGCCCGCCGGGAGGCTGCCGGCCGGGCCTGGGCCTGGGCCGGGGCCGCCGCTGGGGCCGCCCACGCTGCCGCCGCTGCTGAAGGCGGGGATGCTGCCGGAGCGCTGCGTCTGTGAGCCGGCGCCCTGCTGGTAGGTGGGCTGGAAGGTCTGCAGCGGGCAGGGCGGCAGGGTGTGTGTGTTGACGCGGAAAGCCTCAGGAGCGCGTCCCGTCAGCATCAGGCAGCTTGCGCCGCGCGCACTTCTCTGAACACTCTCGCACCACGACGCCGACCGCAGCCTTGTAACCCCTGGGCGCCCGTCTATTCAATTCGGTTCAGCTTCGAGACGGTGCCTGGTCCACAACCCCTTCCGCCCAAATAAACAAACGACGCAGCAGCGCGCACCTTGACGGCGCGCGCCACCTTGAGCGGCCGGCCGCCGGGCACGGTGAGGCCGGGCAGCACCACGCCGTTCAGCTGCCGCATGGCGGCCGCGGCGTAGGAGGCGTCGCTGAAGGTCACGAAGCCGTAGCCGCGCGAGATGCCGGTCTCGCGGTCACGCATGACCTGCGCCGCACGGACACAACACGCGGTGCCGGCGTTTCGCGAGGTGTGCGGCTGGCGTGAATGAGTGAGAGGGTGCGTGCGGCAAGCGCAAGCGCGGGCCGAGGAGGAGCCGGGCCGCGGCCGGTATCCCTGCAACCCACCTGAGTGGCATTTGCCCGCCCCTGCCTAGTTAGGCTGGCTTAGCTTAAGGCTGGTGATCACAACCCCTCCCCCTTCTCCTCCCCCAGCCCCTACCCCTATCCCTGCAACCCACCTGGGTGGCATTTGCCCGCCCCCTAGCCTAGTTGCGTTGGTCTAGCTTATTGTCGGTGCCCCTTCCCATCCCTTCACACTTCACACGGCCCGCCCACCTGGATGGACGACACGTAGCCGACGCGTGAGAAGGCCGCGTACAGCGCCGGCTCGTCCGCGGAGGGCGGCAGGTTGCCCACATACACCACACGCGGGTCGTCCTCGCCGACCGGCGCGCCACCCGGGCCGCCGCCATAGCCGCTGCCGCTGGCGGTGGCGCTGAGCGCCGCACCCATGCCCACGCTGGGGACCGTGCCCACGCCCGCGCCCGCGCCCGCGCCCGGGCCGTCCCCGTGGGAGGCAGCGGCAGCGGCGCCGGGCGCCGGCGCGCCGACGGCTGCCGCGCTGGCAGCTGCGGAGGGCGTGGAGAAGGGCGAGGTGACCAGCGGCGCGGGCAGGTTGGCGCCGGCGGCGCCGCCGCGGTGCGGCGAGGTGCGAAGCGGGCCCGCCGGGCCGCTGCCCATCGGCATAAGCGGCATAAGCGGCGGAGCTGGCGCGCCGCCCGACCCAGCGGCGGCGGCTGCCGCGGCAGCCGCCGCCGCTGTCGTCGCCGCGGCGTGCGGCGGCGCGCCCACAGACGTCGAGGGCGGGCGCGGCGGGCGGGCGGTGTCGCCGGCAACAGACGCGCCGGCGCCGGCGTCCGCTGCTGAAGCCGCAAGCTCACTGCCCTCGCCCGATGCGCCGCGCGATCGGCCCTGGCCCTGGCCCAGGCTCAGGCCCTGCAGGGGCGGGTGCGCGCCGGGCGCGTCCTTGGCCGGCTCCGTCGTCGCCACCTTGATCAGCGTGGGCAGCACCGGCGCCGGTCCAGACGAGGTGCTGCCCTGCTCCGTGTCCGTCTTGACGGAGTTCACAGGCGAGCCCTGCACCGAGGAGGAGGGCGACGGCGACGGCACGGGCGGCGGCATGCGCTGCGCCGCCGCCGCCGAGGAGGAAGACAGGTGGTTGGCCGGTGACATGGGCGCCGCCGAGCCGCCGCCGGCGCCGCCGCGCTGCTGGCCGGCGTGGTGGTGCTCCTTTGCGGCGGGCGCCGAGGACGCCGAGGCCGACACCACGTGGGCGTGCCCGGGCGGCACGGGGCCGGCGTGCTCGGCGGCCCTGGAGGGGCCCGCGGCCACGCCGGCGCTGGCCGCGTGGTCCTCGCTCCGCGGCACGTGGCCGGAGGACGCGCCCGAGTCGGGGCCGGTAGCTCCGCGCCGCGGCATGGCGGGGCCGGTGTTGCTGCCGGACGCCGCGACCAGCGCCGCCGGCACCTCGGTCATCATGAGGGAGCTACGGCGGTTGCTGCCGCTCCGGTGCGCGTGCTGCGGCGGGAGCGCGAAATGCCACAAGCCCAACATGGGGGCAGCATTGTCAGCAGGGCATCAGGGCGCGGGCGAGGCAGGGCATCGCGCGGCACTAGGCAAGCGACATGACCAGGGCTGAATGCGCGCTCATCGGAGCTCAAGGCAAAGGCCGCGCCCACTACCAAAGGACACCTCCCATGTACATGTCACCACAAACACGCCACGCTTTGCAAACGATTCCGCTCACCAGCATGCCCGGCCCCGAGGGCGAGGCGAGCACCGAGCTGTGACTGGAGCCGCCGCTCTCGAGCTGCGCGTCCACAGCGCCCATGCCCGACCCCGGCCCTGTGCTGAGCGCAGGGCCGCGCCCGCGCCGCTGGTAGGAGCCGGCGGGGCCGCCCGGGCCGCCGGGGCCAGGCCCGCCGCCAAGGCCGCCGGGCTGCCCCGCACTGGTGGCGCTGCCGCTGCCGCTGGCGCGCTCCTGCTGGCCCATGCCCGCCTCCATGCCGGGCGCGCCCATGCCTGCGCCGGCACGTGGGTCCAATCAAACGGTGAATAAGTACTGAAACAAGGAAGCCTTCTGGCGCGCACCCAGAGATCACGCTCGACTGAGCTCACAAGAGGGGACCGCCTGAAGCGTGGTAGGACGCGGGAAGGAGACGCACGCAGAACAAGCACACGCCGCACTCACCCTGGTACTGCACGGCGCCCTGCGCCGCGTACGGATAGTAGCCGTACGTGTACTGCATGTACTGCATGCCCGGCTGTGACGGGTAGACGTAGTACGGCATGGACGCGTATTGCGACGGGTCTGCAGGGACACCAACAGAGCGTCGGGTTGGGATGTCAGCACGGGAGATGGCACGGGCTGATAATTGCACAACCGCCAAAGCACGAGCTCAAGGCCAATCCGAAACCGCACAGCAACGGCCAACGGTGGCAACAAGGTGGCATGCAACCCCGTCGACCACCGGTGACAGCTGCCCCCAGCTCAATTGGTGACGTGCAACTATCAGAGCCCGCCACACTCTCACCTGCGGGCGTCATGGTGCCGTTCGGCCCCAGCACCACCGGCACCGCCATGTACTGCATCTGCCCGGACGTGGCAGGCGACAGCCCCGCGCCGCCGCCGGGCGCCGCCGCCGCCATGCCCGGCCCCGCCGCCGCCATCGCGCCGCCCGGCGCCATGCTGTACTGCATCGCGCCGCCTGCGCCGCCGGGCGTCTGCCACACCGGCATGGCCCCCCAGGCCCAGTTTTGCCCCTGCATGGCAGCAGCATACTGCGCCCCGGCGTCGGCGCCTGCGCCCGCCGCCATGACCGACATGGGCATCATCTGCATGCCGCCCGCCCCAGGGCCGCCGCCACCGCCGCCGCCGCCCGCCTGGGGCATCCGGTCGGACATGGGGCCGCCGCCACCGCGGCGAGGGCCGCCGCCACCGCCGGGCCCGCCCTCACCATGGTAGTCCCCATGGCCGCCGCCGCCGTGCCAATTGCCGCCGCGGTCCCGGTCCCGGTCGCCCCCGCGCTCGCGGCCGCCGCCGCCGCCACGCTGCGACGCGTACTGCGGCGGCGGCGGAGGCGGGGGCGGCGGCGGAGGCGCAATGCCGGCGGGCGACATGCCTGCGGCCGCCGCCGCCGCAGCCGCTGCCGCCGCGGCGGCCGCCGCCGAGTAAACCGCATCCGGCGGCCCTCCCTCGCTATCTACTGCGGAAGACGACATGCCGCTACCGGACTGCCGATGCGGCGGCGGGGGCACCTGCTGCGTAGTCCAGAACGACCCGTCCGCATCGGGCATGCCGCTGCTGCCGCGGCCCGCGCCGCGGCCGGCACCGCCCGGGCCACGGCCGTAGCTGCCGCCGAGGCCGGACCCCGGCCCGCTGGCAGCGCCGCTGCCGCTGTCCCGGTAGCGAGGGTAGGTGTGCATGCCGCCGCGCGGCGGCGTTCCCGAGCCCGAGCCCGAGCCGCCGCCGCCGCCACCACCGAGCGGCGCAGTGGCGGCCGCAGTGGAGTTTGCAGCGATGTTGGCCGTGGCCGCAGCCGCAGCTGCAGCCGCAGCTGCTGCGGCCGCGGCTGCGCGCTCGGTGACCGCTGGGTTGTTGAAGCTGCCTCCGCTGAAGGCCGCCGGTGGGTACTGCGTGTTGCCGCTGCCGCTCTCCTCCGGCCCGCGCGACCCGAGCGCCGTGCGGCCGCTGGCGCTGGTGCGGCCGCGCCCCCGGCTCCCTTGGCTCGAGCCAGCCCCCGCAGCATGCTGGCCCTGCCCCTGCGGCGCCTGCTGCTGGGAGACGGAGGCGCGGTCCGCGCCGTTTGCCGCACCCGCCGCCGCGCTGCGGTCCGCGTGCGCAGGCGAGGGCGGGCGGCCGCTGTGCTCCGAGCCTGCAGCCAAGCCGGCCTCGTCCTTCTGCGGGTGGCAGCGACAGCACGCCAAGTTGCGCTTCAGCCTCATGCGGGCACATGAGCAGCGGGGCAAGATGCCCATACCTGACGGTTGCCAATAGACAGCATAGTGAGCATAGAGTGCGGATCCGCTCGTACCTCGGCTGCCTCGTCCTCCGGCGCGCCGCCGGCTGAGCTGTCCGGTGACATGTTCACGGCGGTGGCGGGCGGCGGCTCGTCGCCGGCGGGGCGGCGCGCGCCCGACACCGCCAGCGTCTGCGGGGTGGCCACCGCGGCGCCGCCGCGCCCGCCGTGCCGCACCTCCAGCAGCGCGATGTCGCCTGCGTCGCGGAGCAACGTGAGCATATCAGGAATATGCAGTGCTAGTATAGCATGACAGATAACGCGGGCTGCCAGGTCATGACAATTGCACGGCGTGTGCTGCAACGACGCACCGGCGGCCGCAGACGCGAGGAGCAGCTGCAGCAGCTGCTGCTGAGGCCCCGTGTACCAGCCCACAAGTGACAGCGGCATCAATCCGCCGCCCGGCGCGATCAGGCCTCCCTCGCTGCTGCCGGCCACCACGCCGGGCGGCGTGCTGGGCGGCCGCGGCGCCGGCGCCGCGGTGCGGCAGGTGCTCAGCAGCGCGCCGGCTGAAGCGCCCGCGGGAGTGCGCAGCGCGGCCGTGTCGAAGATGTGGACCACGCCGTGCTCGTCGCCCACAGCCTACAAGAGCGATCACACACATCATGTTGAAGCGACGTTCCCGAATGTGGCGTTGATACTAAGCGGCCTAAGAAGGCCCGCTTCTGAATGGATTGGACGAAGAGCTCTGCTACACGCGGCAAAGCTCGTTCAGCGCCCTCACCAGCAGGCCGCTCCCCGGCTGAAACTTGCACCACAGCAGGCGCGGCGCCGCGGCGCTGCCCTGGCCGTTGCTGCCGGCGGCTCCAGACGCAAGGTCCCCATGCGTGGACAGCGGCCGTAGCTCGCACGGCTCCAGCTGGCCAGCTCCGCCGGTACTGCTCGTCTCCCCCTCGAGGTCCCTGCTCGCACCCCGGAAGCATCGGCGTTAGCGGCGCAAGGAAAGGCGCGGTCTATGCAGGCGTTGTTGGAGTGCCTGCCCGCAGCACCTGGCTTGTTAATGTGTACTCACCAGATCAAGCCACGGCCGCCCACGGTCGCCGCCAGGAAGCGCCCGCCGCCGTCCCAGCCAAGGCTGGTCACCTGCACGGACAACATCGCCACCACCATGAGAACACACGACACCTGCCAGGCCTGATCAGGCAATGTCCGTGCCCATGCCCCCATCCGAGTGCAGTCCCAACACACCCAGCAGGACGCACCTCCGCCTGCAGCCCCTCCGCCAGCGTGCGGTCGGGCAGGTACGGCTCCGGGTCGCAGCCGCCGTTGACGCCGTTGGCCGCCGGCCGCGGCTGCAGCGTCCACAGGACGATCTGCAAGCGCCAGCGCAAACATGGGAACACATCGGGGTTCGGTGCCGAAAAGGCGAAGCGATGGCTCATGCACACCGCCGCGCATGGCCGCGTCTGTGCGGATGCTACGCAACGCGGTATCAACAACATCAAGCTACTGACTAGCGGTAGCGCAGCAGAGGTCAGGTGCACCAACGTGTCTGACAACCACCTACCGAGCCGTTGTCACAGGCCGCCGCCACGCGGTTGCCCTCCGGCGACGACGCCAGCAGCCCAATGTCCGCGGCGGTGGTAGGCGTGTACATGTCCGCCGCCACACACAGCGACTGGTTGATCTGCGCGTCACGGCGCGCGGCGGCAGTACCGCACAGACACATGAAACGTTGTACCGGTTCGATGCGAGCACGGGCGCATGTCCCAGACCAGCCCCCATACACCACGGCACTGCCATCCGCAAAATACGGCAAGACATGCATGGATTTAGGCGGTCAGGGGCATCCTATCCCCTGCTGCCGCCAACCCCTGATCCCAGTAGGAACTGAGAGCTCCTTCCGTCGCACCTGCCATGTGTGCAGAACCGGCCCCGCAGCCGCCGCCAACAGGTCGGACGCCGCCCAGGACAGAGACAGGATCTGCTCTGCGGACCCCGGTATCGTGTGCAGGTGCTCGCCTCCGGGGCCGAACACGCAGATGGACCTGTGGTGGCGTCAGCGCGTGTTCACCAGCCGGACCAAGACATGAGGCGCTAGCACACAGATCACAGCCGAAACCGCGGTGTGCCTATGCAGGACGCGATTAAGGCTTGCAGGCTTGCCAGATGAACCTGGCTGTGCTCCCCGGCGTCCAAAGTGCCGCAACTGAAACCCGGCGTTCGTCACCCCGTAACCCCCGGACTCGCGTCGAAGCCCCGGGGCTGCGTGAACAACCGCACCGGTGTTGCCACCGGCCCCGCACACAATTGATCTAGCAGCGCTGCTTACAGACGACATCGAAACTAACACCGATCATGTTCGCGAGCGCGCACGCAACCCAGTGCCCCCCCCTCCCCGCCTGCCGCCTCCCGCGGGCTGGCACTCACCTGCCGCTCGCCGCCGCAACCAGGTTGGTGCCCTTCACCGCCGCTACCGCCGAAATGGCAAGTGTCACATTGCCGTTGCTGATCGAGTCCGAGCGGCCGCGGTGGACGATAGGAAATTGCAAACTGCAAGATTCCTCGCCGGTGACGACGTGCCACCACTTCAAGAAACCGTCTGCGCCACCGGCAATAAGTTCTGAACCCTTTCCGGACAGCGCGATGGCCGTAATGCCTGCTTGCTGGCCTTGGATGCGGTGGCGAAGCTGAAGCTGTCCGTTTCGGCAGTCCAGAATGACAATGCTGGCGCTGCTGGTGAGCAGAACAACTGCGCCAAGCTGTGAGACGAGCACCTCGCGAATTTGCGCCTGCCCCGGGCAAAGGCTAGCCAGCGTCCGGAGTTCAGCGGCCATCGTGGATAGCCTCCTTTAGCCGGCCCCTGAAGTTGTTAATGACCTCCACGGGCCCGGTCCGAGCCTGGAAGCGCCCTCTAGCCCACGGCGTTGGGCTATTTGACCCGGCTGAAACTGCGTTCTCGCAAGGGTTCTCACGCAAGCCTAGTCCTCAGGGTCTGGTTACGTTTAAGGCCCCATGGCCGTGAGAATATTGACCTTGCTAAACAAATGCAGAGGAAAGCCGAGCAGGGCCTGTTCAACGGCGTTGCGAGTCTGACCCTGTGCGCAGCAATGGCATTCCGCGCTATTGAATCAATGCATGCTAAAACATCCGTCACTGCACGCTGGAAAACCACAAGCAACGACTTTCCATTGCGCAGTGACTCGGGCAAAATCCACCTGGTGCCGAAGAACTGTGAACACAGGCGGGACCATAAGCACACGTATGACCTTCAAGAATTTACAGAACTTCTTTGCAATCAAGCATCAACGGAACAGGCAACGAATTCGTCGACAGCTCGCGACTCTTAGCGACCCTCGCTCCCCCTCTCCTTGAGGTGCCGACATGCACACGCAGATGGTACTCAACTGAACAAGTGACGCAATTAGCCTTCTGCTGAGCTCAGCAGGAGCGGAGCCGGGGGTAGAGATGCTTGCGTTGCGCCTGCCACCGGTAAGCTGCTGGCCATAATGAACTATATAGAGGCCATGAACAAAGCGCTGGCGGTGGCGCCCACGCGTGGAGCCGTTGCAAAGGGGATGAAGAACGCCTCGCTTGCTAAGGCCGATAGCTGCGCGTCAGCTGCAGCGCGCCCCGACAACGCCGCACAGAACAGCCGCGACGGGACGATAAATGGCATTTCATGCACCTGCGTGTGTAATTTATTCAGCCTGCTGAGCGTGTCGTCGCTAAAACTGGATGTGAGGGCTTCCTACCCCGACCATCGTCTCGCACTCCCTGAACGACGTCCTTTTCTTTCAGCGTGTGCAGGGCGCGCTGCTCATAGCAGAGCCCGGAGATGGCGACGATGGCTCGCCCGACAGCTCGTCAACCACGCCCAGCAGCTCGTCGTCCAGCGTGCACAGCGGCACGCTCATGGCGGCCTACGGCGCCGACATGAACCGCGACTTTGACGTGCTGGCGCTGCTGGAGGAGAAGCTCGAGCGCGAGCTCGAGCACGAGGAGCTGCACGCGGCCATTACCAGCTTCCAGATGGTACACGGCCACTTCCCCACGCTGCGCCAGGTGGCGCTAGAGCTGGGCGCCGAGCTGGTCGCGCAAGCGGCCGACACGCATGAGCACGAGCCGTCAGACGGCTCGCCAGCCCACCCGTCCGCCACGCTCGACAGCATCTCGCCGCGCCGGCTGCGCAGCGTCCATGCCCCGACGCATCTGCACCTGCCGTATGAGGAGGTGGGCACTCCCAAGACGAGTGACGCCGCGCTGGAGGGCCTTGCTGCGGAGCCTATGTTCTTCGGGCCCTCGCGCTCGCTGCGGACCGCATCGCCGGCCGGCATGCGCTTCCATGACCGGCTGCTCCTGCACAGCCCCAGCCTGCGCTCCAATCCCAGCACCGCGGGCAGCCCAAGCCGCGCCAGCCTGCATGCCCCCGGCTCGGCCGTGGCGTTTCCGTTTCGCGGCGTCCCCACGCCCACGGCGCTGCTGCAGCAGCAGCGGGAGGGCCAGTCGGGGTTACTGCTGTCGTCGCGCCGTGAGCTGCAGTGGCCCTCGCCGCCGGAGGAACCGGCTGCTCGCATGTCCGGCGGCCAGCACACGCCCTCACGACTGGCGCTGCAGGCTGCGCACGAGGGAGACGAGCGGGTAGCTTTGCCATCCGATGGTGGAGCTGACGGCTGCCAGCCGGAGCTGGGCTGTGGCTTCAGGAGGGGCGCCGCCGCGCTGACGCCGCCGCAGGGTGCCATGGCCGCCCGTCCCTTCGTGCCGGGCCTCAACCTGCTGGGCCTAAAGAAGAAGTCACCGCAGGCACGGGTGAGCAAGCTCACTGCTTTGGATACCGTATGCACGGTAGGAAGGAGGACAAAAGTGAGGGCAAAACCAAGCATACCGTATATGGCGTTCTTCCGCATCCGGACGTGCGCACGTGGTTTTGCTATCATGCAATGCCTTGATGCCTTGATTGCTCTGCGCCTCTGTTTCTTCCGCAGCATGGGCCCAGCCCGCTTGAGTTGGGTGCGCTGGCGGGCGCAACCTCGGGGCCGCACGCGCACGCCGGCGGCAGCGCCTTCCATGGGCCGGGCGAGGGCGGCGGCAGCGGCATGGCGCCCACGCCCAGCGGCGCCCACCGCGCGCCCGACACCGCTCGCGGCTCGCCCACAGAGATGCTGCGCATGCTGCTGCCCAGCGCCTGCAAGCCGCGCGGCAGCGGCGGCGGCCCGCCAGTGGGATCCCAGGGGGGCTCCTCCTTCTCCGCCTGGGCGGGCAGCAGCGGCGGCGGCGGCATTGGCACAGCCGCCGCAGCCTTCCGGCAGCCGCCCGGCCTGAGCCACCTGGCGCCAAGTACTCACGCTGCTGCCGCGGCGCAGCAGGAGCTTGGGCTTGGCGGCGGCGGAATGGTGCCAGTGCTGCAGGCGGGCTTTGCGGCCTCGGCGGCAGCGGCGGCGGTGGCTAGCAGCCCCATGAGCAACATCGAGATGGTCGCGCAGTGGGCCGCCGCTGCAGCGGATGCCGCGGGGCTGGACGGGGTGGATGGACAAGGGGCGCTGGCAGGAGAAGCCGCCAGCCTGCCTTTCCGCCCGGTGGTTGGCAGCCCGCGTGTGTCCATGGATGACCTTGATCAGAGCCAAGATGGTGAGTGGGCCTGCCGGGCGCGACGAGGCGCCATAAGCGAAGCGTGCTGTCGAGTTGATATGAGTAGCATCGCTTTGGGAGCAAGCCTGCATGGACCCGCCTGACCTGAACACTGCACGTGCACGTGCTGTGGCGACGCTGCAGGCGCGCGGCGCGGCACGCCTATGAAGGCGGCCGCCGGGGCTGGCTTGTTGCACTCGCAGCAGCAGCAGCTGTGCGCCAAGCCCACGCCGGACAAGCGCGCGGGGCCTGACGGCGACGGCGTGGGCAGCCGCCGCCGGGCGGACCTGCACAACGCCCACGACCAGGCCACCAGTGAGAGCGACGCAGGCAGCAGCAGCCGGTCGCATCCCGCCGCCGGCGAAGACGCCCGCGCCGGTGCCGGTGCTGCAGCCGGCGGGCCCGACGGCTGGGGCCAGGCGAGCGAGAAGGCCGGCGCAGCACCGCTGGACCGGTCGGTGCTGGGTGGTTCACCAGAGGACTGCGCTGTGCGCCGCGACATGGGGGAGCGCCCCAAGGGCAGGGCGGCGGCGCCCCCGCCTCGGCCGGCGGCCGAAGCTGCTCTGGAGGGCGCCCTGCCCGTCCGGCTGGCAGCGTTTGCCGCCAGCCTGGTGCCCCCGCTGCAGCTGCCGGGCACCGGCCCCACCAGCGGCAGCTACCTGCGCAGCAGCATGGGCGCCCCCAGCGCGCGCGGCGCCGGCCGCAACCCGCCCAAGGCGGCGAGCGCCGGCACGGCCGGCGCCGGTGCCGTGCCGGCCTTGCCGCTGGGCGTGACGTCCGCGCTGCAGGAGCAGCTGCAGCGGCAGCTGCCGCAGCAGCCGCGCGGCCCCGCCTCCGGCGCGCGCACGCGGCGGCTGTCGGTGACGCTGCCGTCGTCCATGGTGTTCGGCGAGGGGCCGCTCACGACGCGGCGCATGGTGGCCACCGCCACCACGGGCCTCACATCACACGCGCTGTGCACGGGTGAGTGCCGGGAGGGGGCGGCGGTGCGGCTGGACTCCCGGCGCAGCCGGTATGGTACGGCATCTTGGACAGAAGGAATACGCCGCAATTTTGGGGCGCCTTGCTGCGCAGTCCTTCTGAACTCTACGGGCAATGGGGCAAAGTAACATAAGTCTACGCATGTGACGTGGCTACTCGTCCCTCGCCCGTCACCGCTTGCGCCAGTGTTCTGGGCCGAGTCGGAGGACGAGCTCAGCGACTACGACAGCGACGAGCTGGACGAGGAGGATGAGTACGAGGAGGAGTATGGAGAGTACGGCCAGGAGGAGCAGCCGCGCGTGCCGGACGTGCCGGTGGGAATGGGCTTGAGCGCGCACCCCATGCTGTCCGGCGCCGCCTGCGACGACGAGTTTGCGGTGGCGCTGGCGACGGCGCGCGCGTCGCACGTCTTCACTGCGGCCGCGGCGGCGGCTGCCGC
This sequence comes from Chlamydomonas incerta, assembly GCA_016834605.1. NCBI lineage: Eukaryota > Viridiplantae > Chlorophyta > Chlorophyceae > Chlamydomonadales > Chlamydomonadaceae > Chlamydomonas > Chlamydomonas incerta. Next base: position 721,235 of record JAEHOC010000039.1, read on the forward strand.
CGCCGCCGGGGCACACCCCGGCGACGCGGTGCCTGCGGCGCCGGCGGAGGGCCACGCGCGCGGCGTGGCGGCGGCGCGCGGCCCCGGTGCCGGGCGGCGCAGCCGGCGGCGGCGCGGGCGGCGCGCGGCGGCTGAGGAGGACGAGGACGAGGCGGACCGGTGCGGCCTGATGCTGCCGGAGGAGCTGTGGGATGCGTGGGAGCGGCTGAGCGGCGGGTCCAAGGGCCGCCAGTACCGCCTGCTGGAGGTGCGCGTGGGGTGGGCGCCGGGCTGGGGTGTGGGCGTCCGTCTGTGCGGCTTACTAAGGCGATCCAGGTCTTCGAGCCCCATCGCGAGTCCAGCATGACTGGCGGCAGCAGTTACAGTGTGCAGGACCTGCGTGCCGCATGTCCATATTGCCTGCTGAAGCGCCCGCGCGTGCCCCGCCTGCGCAGTCGCTGACGCACGTGGAGCGCATCACGTGCACCTCCTACTCCACCGTGTCCAAGGCCTGCCACCAGAGCCGCCCCGTGGTCGTGAAGGTGGGTGCTGGCCGCGACACCGGTCGGTGGTACCCACACCGGGTGGACGCGCGTCATCCGATCTCGCATGCGCCGCTTTCAACACGCACGACACGCAACGCCTGGTCAGAGCATAACCTCCGCGCTGCACACTGTCACACACACTAGCAACCATCCACACCCCGACCCATACCCTGACACACATTCAAACCCTGTCACACGCACGCCCACAGATCTACGACGTGGCGGAGCGCGACAAGCTGGCCAACGCCTTCGCCGAGATTGGCGTGCTGCTGCACCTGGCGGGCTGGGCGGGCGCGGTGCGGCTGCAGGACTACGGCCGGCACGAGGACAAGGTGGGCAGGAGGGGTGGGAAGGGTGGGAAGGCGCCCTGCTAAGGACAGGGGATTAAGCCCAGCTGCGGGCTGAGAGTTACAGGGCTCCCCTCTGAGCTGCTGCTGTCCTTTCGTCGGTCCCGTGCCGCCGAGTCGGCCGCCCCAACCCCGCCCGACACGCGCCCGCCCGCACGCCCCTTGTCGCTCCGGTCAGGTGATGCTGATGCTGGAGAGCTGCGACCACAGCCTGAAGGACTGGTGCGACAGCCAGCGCTTCGAGGCGCTCACCGGGCCCGAGTACATCATGGAGTGCCTGCGGTGCGGCGGGATGGGGGGTCGAAGCGGCTGGGGGGAGGGAGTTGTGAATACCAGCCCAAGCTAAACCAACCTAGCAAATGCAACAGCGGCAATTCATAAAGGCCCCAGCTCGGATGCACGGAGCGGAGCAGCGGCTGTCTGGATCCGATTCCCAGAACCCGTTCCTCCCCCGTAAATGCTCCTCTGGCTGCCCCGCCCTTATCCGTGTCGCGCCACACACACGCACATGCTCGCGCAGGCTGTGGTGCACGCTTGCGGAGCTGGTGGCGGAGCTGCACGAGCGCTTTCACGTGGCGCACTGCGACCTCAAGCCAGGTGCGGAGGGGGGCACGCAGGAGCGCGCAGCTGCCCCATCCTCGCTCGCCCCTTTTGTCGCACTTTCGGGCCAACTCCGTCGGGCCAACACGCCCTGCACCCCTTGCCCGCCCCACACAGGCAACGTGCTGCTGTCGGCCGGCCGCCTGAAGCTGGCGGACTTCAGCGAGAGCATGCTGTTCAACGGCGCGCCGCTGCTCATGGACCAGGCCAGGTGCGGCCCACCCGTGCTCCGGTCCACCGTACACGCCACTCCTCTCTCGTGCACTGCTGGTCGCGGCCCTGCACGCGTGCCCCATGCCGCGCCGGGCTGCACCGTGCTGCACCTTGCTGCGCGTGATCGTTTGATCAACACCCCACCGCCGCCGCCATGCTGACCCTGGCACCCCGACGCCACGTGCAACACAACAACAATGCACCACAACAACAATGCACCACAACGCAGGGGCACGGTGGTGTACCAGCCGCCGGAGATGGTGCACGGCCACTGCGTGGACGCGCGCAAGGCCGACGTGTGGGCCATGGGCTGCATCCTGTACGAGATCATCACCGGCGAGCTGCTGTTCAAGGGCAACAGCGACTGCATGCGCGCCGTCGCGGCCGGCGCCGGCGCGCGCGCGCTGCGCCACCACCACCACCACTCGCGCCGCCGTGGCGGCGCGGGCGGCAGCGGCTCCCGGGGCGGCAGCGGCGCCAGGGGCGGCAGCCGCGGCGGCTCGGAGAGCGGCGGCGGCGCGCGCGGTGGAGCGGGAGCCAGCAGCGGCGGCGAGGGAGGCGATTCCGTGGGCTGCAGCGCCGGCGGCGCGGATGTGGACGTGCCCGCCATGCCACCTGCAATGCCAGCGGTCTCCGCAGCGGCGGCGGCAGCGCCGCCTCAGCCGCCGCGGGTGCCGCGGCTGCCGCTCGGCCTGGCCGCGCGCCCGCCCATCGCGCCCGTGCCGCCCGGCAGCGCCGGCCCCGGCCACCACCCGCTCGCGCCGCCGCCCCTGCCCCTCCCGCAGCACCTCTTCTCCCAGCCCGGCTCCGCGCGCGGCCTGCCGTTCGCGCCCGCCACGGGCCGCTCGCTCGAACTCATCGCTGAGGGCTACGGCACTGAGGACGGGATGTCCTCTCGGGCTGAGTCAGAGTCGTGCTGGGGCGGCGGCGTGGGCGGCGCCTCCGGCGCCGCCACCACCGCGCCCACCACCGCCCGCAGCCTGCTGCCCACCGCGCGCGACACCGCGCGCAGCTGCCACACGGCCCTGGGAACCGCGCGTGGCGGCGGCGGCGTCGCGGGCGACGGCGCCGGCAGCGGCGTTGACGGCAGCAGCGCGTACGGCGGCGGGCGTGACACGGCGCGCAGCCTGGGCCTGCCCTTTGACACCGCGCGCAGCGTCGCCAGCTGCAGCACGCTTGCAGGGGGCGGCGGCGGCTGGCCGCCCCCGCCGCCCCCCTCCGCCGGCACCGCGCGCAGCGTGGCGGACAGTGAGTACACGTTGGCGCTGGTGCCGCCCGCGCCCGGGCTGCGGGCGCTCGTCGACAGCTACAGTGGCGGCGGAGCCGCCGCAGACGACGAGCTCAGCCGCGGCACCAGCTCCGCAGGCGCGCCGCCGGAGGCGCCGGCAGCCCCGATCAGCCTATCAGCCGCCGCGGCCGCGGCCGCCGCGGCGGCTGCGGCGGCGATGCCGCCGCTGGCGCTGGCCGCCAGCCTGCCGCCGCACCGGCGGCTGCGGCACTCGGTGGCGACGCAGTGCGCCGACCCCGCCGGCCCGGACTGGATGTCCAGCGAGGAGGCCGACCGCCTGCGCATCATGTGCGACGAGCCGCCCAGCTTCCTGGCGATGGCGGTGGCGGCGGCGGCCGCGGCCAAGGACGCCGCCGCCGCGGCCGCGGCCGGCGGCGACGCCGCGGCCGCGGCGGCTGCGGCCGCGGCCGCGGCGGCGGCGGCGGGCATGGATGCGGAGCAGGCGGCGGTCGTGGACGCGTACAAGCCGCGGAAGCTCTCGGGGGCTGAGGGTGCGTGGCGTGCTGGGCGCTCTTGGTTTTCATCCTGCGACCCTGATGCTCTTCTGCCCCCCGCCCCGCCCCCCTGCAACGTTCCGACGCTCCGTGAAACCAACCTCGAGACCAGCCTCGAACCAACCTTGAAGGTCCGTATCAACCCTGTCCGTGTGCCCTCCCTGCAGGCCCCAGCCTGTGCGACGACGTGCTGGGCCTGCTGCGTGCGGTGCTGGTCGAGGACCACGTGCGGCCCAGCATGAGGGCGCTCGCGGCGGCGGCGGCCGGCGTGCTGCAGCGCCACTCGCACCTGGTGGCTGCGGCGGTGACGGCCGCCGGGCCAGCGGACGTAGAGGGGAATGCGGAGATTACATCGGAGGACATGGGTGCGGTGACGGCTGGGGCGCAGGAGGCGGCGACTGGCGCGCCTGGCGAGAGCAGGCCGCTGGTCCCGTCGCGGCCGTGCTCGGGGCTGCTGCCTCGGCTGAACCCGTCGGCGCTGCAGCCATTGCGGCTGGACCAGCTGGCCTGGGGCGCGGGTGCCGGCAGCCTGGGTGCAGACCCGGCGCCCAGCACCGCGCTGGCGCGGCTGGATGAAGACGACCTGTTGCAGCTAGGTGGCGGCGACGGGGAGGATGGCGGAGATGGCGGCGAGGGCGCTGCTGGTGGTGTTTGTGGCGGCGGCGGCGGCGGCGCCCGGGCGGTTAGCCTGTTCGACATGTGCGCGCCGCTGGTCACGGCGCGCGGCGGGCGGCCGATGTCTCGCAGCTGGCAGCGCTTCCTCAGCAAGCCGTGAGCAGCAGCAGCAGGAGGAGGAGGAAGAAAGGGGTTTGGAAGGCGCGGCACTGGACGTGTGGGTGGGGGGTTGTGAACACGAGCCCAAGCTACCCCGACTTGACTAGACAACGGGGGTATGAGAAGGCGGAGGCGGCCTCGGGTTGCGTCTTGGTTGTGTGGCCGCATGTGCCGTACTGTCAGCAAGGGCTGCACGGTAGCAGGTGCGGCCCGCGGGGGGATGGCTGCGACGCAGGGCCGGTTGGAGCGCGTGTTGTACCTTTGCTGGCTCGCCCGGTAAGGCCCTAATGCATGGAACTGCTGTAAATAAATGCATCAGGCTGGACTGGGACTTGAAGGGGTGCTGTGGCAACCTTCTGTGACATTGTAAAGGCAAATCATTATGGTGAGAGAGGCGCTGCCTCGGCAACTGGCGATGCAAGTCTTGCCATGTGCCCCACACAGTGCGCCCAACCGCTGCCTGGTTGCGATGGCGGCCGCACCGCCGCAGTTCCGTGGCTGTTCGAGGCTCAGGGAGATCCAGAGATGTGACCGGGTGGCCCGTACAAAAGGCGCAACGGACACGCGTAATCGTATCCGCAGACACAGCTCCGTTGGGCGCGCCTTCCCCCATCCGTGGGCTCTTTTCTTTGTCCCAGGATGAAACTTTCTCTGAACCTGCGCACGAATACCGCATTGTGCAACCAATCCTTGCAACGTGAATGTGCGAATGTGTCGACTCTTCCCACTGGGCACACGCCACATTCTCATCGTGATTTGGCGTGGGCGTGCCTCCTCACATCTCCTCCCACTCGACGCATTCCTACAATAGCTCCGTGCCGCTATCCTCCCCGCGGCTGTCCTCCATGCATGTTCCCGTTCAACATGATATACGGTACATACGGTACTTGCGCGTGCCATCGTCAAATCAAACACCCACCGCCAACACCACGTAGCTTGCCGATTCCTAACATTGGCATGCCGTATCGCCACATTCTCATCGGGACTTGGCTTGGGCGTGCCTCCCCGCACATCTCCTCCCACTTGACGTGCTCCTACTCTGCCGCTATCCTCCCCGCTGCTGTCCTCCATGCATGTTCTCGTCATTCCAACATGATGCGTGCCAGACTGCCATCGCCGAATCCAACACCCACTGCCAACAACAACTACCCCACCCCACCCGACCACCTACCCCACCCCGTCCCCATCGTACCATCCGTACAGCCCCAGGGCGGCGTGTGCGCGCCTCACGCCACCTGCCGGCTGCCCATGCGCTGCTTGCGACCTGCCTCCTGCCCTGCAGCCCCATCCACCACCGCTACCTGGGCCCCCGCCTCCTGCCCAGCCGCTGCTGCCGACCGCGCCGAGGGCAGCACCAGACTGAACGCCACGTTTACGCACGCTAGCTCGGAGCCGTCCGGCCCCCGCGCCACCACCTGCAGCCCATAGTCGCCCTGTGTGCGGCAGCGTGCAGAGGGCGGCGAGTTGTGAGGTGCAGCTGGGGTCGGCGCGCCACGCTGCAGAGGTGGGGCGGGAAGGGCAGGCAGGCAGTGGAGACGGACTCCGTCTGACGGAGCGGCTGCACGCGGACGCAGGCGCGTCTGCACTGTCCAGGCCCGGACTGACAGCATGCCTCTACACGCGCATCCCTTGCCATTTCGCAGATGCTTACCGGCGGCGCAATGGGCGGCAGCAACTGAACGATGGTGAGGGAGATGGGGCCGGCCGGCACCTGCAGGTGTTGTGTACAGGCCCGCTTGAATTGGTCTGACGCTGGAAGTCCAACACCAGGACATGCCCTCTCCCGACGTCGCCGCTGATACCGGTACGTCTGCGGAGCCACCCACGCCCCACACACGTAGCAACGCCTTCAGCGCCCTTCGCACACGGCCTAGCACCCACTGCGCACCGGGCAGGTGGTCTTAGTGCACAGGTCCGAGCTGCTGGAGTAGATGGGCAGACCTGAGAAGGACACAGTCATGTCCACACTGCCGCCCTGCAGCTCGTTGCCTGCGCGAGAGGCAGGGGCCCGTGAAGGAGCGGGTGGCGGTTGCGGAGGTGGGGGTGCGGGAGCGCGGGCCCGCGGGGCGGCGAGTTCAACTGAGCTGCCACGGCTGGCCCCCAGCTAGTAATTTGCTCCGTCGCTATTCAAGCATGAAATCGCAGCATGCTCTGTCATGCATGACACGTCTCAGGCGAGCAGAATCGACCGCGATGTCAGCGTGGAAGGTGCCTCATAACGCGGGAAGGCCACGCGCAGCCCACAACAGTACTTAATCTCACCAATATCTCCCGAAATAACAAACGTCGCGGGGGAGCCGATGACAGGCGGGTCCGGCGTCAGCACGACCGAACTAGGGCTGAACGCGGTGAGGCCTGCGTCGCAGGGCACCCATGACATCTTATCCGCAAACGCTAAGCTCGCGGCGCTTAGCACGAACAGCGCCAGGCGAAGCATCTTTGACGACTGGATGTCAAGTTTGCAAATGTGCTATATTTTGACGGTGTCTCGGCAGGAACCTTGCACTGCTGGGGTGAAGGTCTTGAAACTAGCAGGGGCAAAGACCGCTTGGGTGCGGTCGGGATGGTGGGGAATCCTGCATTGAGGTGCGCATTCCCCTGGGTTTGGCACGCCCTGGCACGCCCGCCCACCAGTGCCTGCGCCCAACACGCTTGAGGACTCCGGGGCTCAAACCCTTCTGTCCCACCCTTCTGCACCATGTAAAATCCACGACCCGCCGAGCGAAACGACGCCCGGCTTACACAGCAAAACTTTCGCGGGGCGGCACGGCTTGGCCACTCGATGCCGAGTGGTGGCCCAACTGAGGCATCAAGTTGCCCGGTCGCGACCGGCTGCACTTTTGAGCAAGCATTACACTACTTTGCCCCCGCGCTCATCAGCGCACGCGAGTCCAAACAACCACTCGTCGCAATGCAGTCCCTCCAAAAGCCGTGCCTTTCTTCGCGAGCGCAGTCAACCCATTTGGGTACGCTACGCAAACCGTGTTATTGTACAGGAATAGGCAACCTGACAGTCGGCTGCAAAATGTCGTTCCACAGGTTGCCCGAGCGCTCGCGCATCTCCGCGGCGCGCTCTTGTGGCGCGAAATGCGCCCGAGACAAAAGTGGAGGCCCCGGCTTCGCAGGAGGAGCAGTCGCCAACCGCGTTCACTGAGCGTGCGTCGGACATCATCGCCGCGGCGAAGGCCTCCTCTAAGGCCAGCCGACCCAAGCGCCAGGCGGAGTCCACTGATGCCGTGGCCACATTTATGACTCGGAGGTTCGGGTGAGACCATGTCGTGTGGAGAGGGCTTCAGTCCGGGGAGCTGAAAGCGTGTCGGCGGCAGGGGCTGTGCGGGAAGTGCTACGCCGGCATGTACAACTTGCGCGTGCCCGAGGAGGACTGACAGCAGCGCATCGCCCTCGGATACCGCGCGCCGTGCGGTGGCTGCACGGGGTGCAAGCGCACAGCGCAGGAGCAGCAGTAGCAGCAGCAGGCCCGCGTGGCGTGGCGTGTGGGTTAGCGTGCCGGCGTGGCACGTGGTTGCTGTGCCTTTACCTTTTCGCTGTTTTTCTGCTTACAGCATCGCCGGCGGTCTGGCGTGGTTGGGCTTCCTGACCATCGGCACGCTGGGGGAGCAGGTGGGACGGGCTTGGCGGCTTGCGCGTGAGGGATATGTGACGACACCAAACGGTGCTCCGCGGACGGCTGGTACGCCATGACTGCCGTGGGCCGTGTCGACGTGGCCCTCGCCACGGTTGCATGTGATGTGCCTGGCTCAAATGCTCCTGTCATTGCCGGTACGCTCGCACAGATCAAGACGCGCATGGAGGTGGCCAGTGAGCAGAGCGGCACCAAGGACGTGTCGGACGCACCGGAGGTGAGTGTGTGGCTGGTTGAAGCTGCGCATTCGGAGTCGTGGAGTGGGCGGGTGTGCACAGGCATAGCGGGAGCCCTCTCTACGCTGAATTATCATTTACCACACACATGCCGGTACATGTTTGTTTCGGCTTGGACTGGTGCGTCAACAGTCAACCCCCTCACGGTGTCACCCCAGGTGGTTCTGCCCAGCGGCGTGCGCTACAAGGACCTGCGTGTGGGCGGCGGCTCGGTGCCCATCAAGGGCTACCTGACTGTGCTGGATTACACGTGAGTGCCGCACAGACACGATACCACTCGTGGTGAACTAGAAGTGGCAGGTGGAGGGAGGCAGGCAGCCGAGGCAGTGAGACAGCAGTGAGGAGGGGCTTTGAGAAACCAACGGGTCGCGGTTCCAGCCCTGTCAGGCCAGCTCGCCAACTGCTGCTGCTCCTGGCTGTCGACACGCAGGGCATCTGCTGACGGTGTGGAGTTTGAGTCCACACGCAAGCGAGGTACGGCGCTGGGGACGGGCGGGCTGCATTCTTGCCCTGTGCAGCCCGGCAGGCGGGAACAGACGATTGCACAGCGCACTTGCACAACGCGCGCTCACGCGCTGCCCACCCGTTGTTGCCTGCAGGCAAGCCCATCGTGTACCTGTACGGCGGCCGGCCCTTCACCGGCGGCAACTGCCCCGGCCTGGAGGAGGTGGGTCGGGCGCGGGAACGGCAGGAGCAAGCCAGGCCAGGCAGAGGAGGGGCCAGGCCGCCAGGCAGGCTGGGTCGACAGGCATTGGGCAGGAGCGGCCTGCCCCGCTGCCCGTGCCCTCATCGCGCTGGCCCTGCACCTTCGTGCGGATATCGTTTTGTCCGGAGTGCGGGTTGCGGCGTGGCACCTTACTCGCTACCGCTTATCCTCCGCCAACGACGCAGGCTCTGTCCACAATGAAGGCGGGCGGGCGGCGGCTGGTCACCATCCCGCCGCAGCTGGGCTTTGGCGAGCGCGGCGCAGTGCTGCGGCCCACTGAGCATGTTCCCGACAAGCAGGTGCGGCACGGGTGGAGGATGGGAGTGCCGTGGTTCATCCCAAACCCAAAGCGTTCGTTGCGAAGCTTGCAATAAGTGGGAGGGGCGACGGCTGGGGCGGCTGGGCCGCTGGTCTGCTGTGCTATGTGCAGCTTGACTTGCGTTGAGCGCCGCGCGAGGGCTTCGTTACTGTAGTGCGGTTTCAGGTGTGTCGCAGACTTGCAGTGGTGCACTTAGTGATCAGTGCCAGCTGTCCGCCGCCGCCCCAGCTTGTGCGGGCGCCTTACAGCCACCCAGACTAAGCCGAACTTCTTCAAGCTGCCCCTGTGCGTGCTCACCCGTGAACCCCTCCCTCCCGGTCCCCCCCCGGCCCCCGTATATCTGTCCAGGGTATCGTGCCGCCCAACGCCACGCTGGTGTACGACGTGGACCTCGTGCGCGTGTCCATCCCGCCCTCGTAGTGGAGGGAAAGCTTGAGAGCGGGTGGGGGTGGAAACGTCCTACAGCGCTCGGAAGCATGAATGTTTGGTTTCGACATCAAGGCCATACACAGCAGGGGCCGTCCTGCTGTTGCTGTCGTTAACACAGCAGGGGCCGGCACATGTTGGCGCCTGTGCTCGTGTCGCCTCGCATATGCCGGTACCGTGTGAGCGGTTGAGAGGAAGGGCGCAAGCGAGCAGGCATGCGGGAAGGCGCTGCATCCATGGGTGGAGCCAGGGGTTCCCCTGGGTGGCAGAACCCATCCAGTGCAAGCAGAGTGAGCCGATGACGTGAGCGGATATTGAGTATTAATCAAGGGGCATTTTACTATAGCCCCGAGCAATTTTGATGAGAGACGCACGACGAGTACGAGCAGGCATTCTGTGGCTGAGAACAGGTTCGAGAGAGTCCAGCGCCTTACAAGGTCATGATCGGATGCGTTCACCTTTTTCTCCGACCTGTAACATGCTGCACGTCCGAGCGCCCACAACTGGCCACCACCACGCCGCTGGGATTTACCCCCACCCCGAAACACCTGCCAGTCCACAGCATCTCCGCGTTAATAATGAATTCACGGCATCTACACCTGTGCGGCACATCGGGGGGCTCCCGCGGGGTAGGGGCGTGCGGGCGCCTGCACTCTGGCTCCTAGTGCTGCAGCAGCCGGTCCACAATGCCGCCCTGGCCCGGCGCGGCCCTCCCAGGCGGCCGCGTTGGCGTGCATGGCGCGGACACCGGCGCCCAGGCGCCGTCACGACGGCAGGGCGCCTGGAGCTGCGGCGACGCCAGCGGTGACAGCGACCCGGCCGCCGCAGCTTCTCGGGCCGCTGCCAGCGCCGCGGCCGTTGCCAGCGCCGCTGGCGAAGCGGCCTCCGACGCCGGAGGGCGCTGCGGGTACGCGTAGCGCATCCCGTGGCAGGGCGGCGGTGACGCCATCGGTGATAACACCGGCGAGCCCGGCAGCAGCTGCGCGCTGCGTCCGGTGGCTGTGCCCAGCCGTCCCGCTCCCGCGTCTGCCTGCGCTCCAGCTGAAGCTGCTGCCACGGCGCCGTCAGCGTCGGCCGCTGACGCACTGCCGAAGCCGCCGCCCCCGTTTGGCTGGGGGTTGCACTGCCGCGCCTTTCGATGGGCGCCGGCCGATACCCACAGCACCGCCGCCACACCTAGGCCCGCCGCGGCCAGCAGCACCGCCCGCGCCACCGCCCATGCTGCCGCCCGCCCCATGACGCCGAGCCACCAACCCGGCGGCAGTACGGGTGCCGCGCCCACTAACACCGGCCCCAGCCACAGCCACGCCCCCGCCACAAGCACCTTCACGCTGTCGCTTTGGAGCCAGGCCCAGCCATGCGGTGATGGGGAACCCGCGCCAGCAGCGTCTGCTGGGTGGCCCACGCCAGCATGCGATGCGTGTCCCGCTAGTGGCGTGCTGGCGCTTCTGCAGACGACGCCAGGGTCCGGTGACGCGGCCGGCCGCTGCGCGCCGGCCGCCGTGCTCGACGCCGCTTGCAGTAGCCAGCCCGCAGGCGGCGGCGGCGGCGGCGAATGGCTATGGTGGTGGAGAAGATGCTGATGCTGACACGCGTCGCTTCCGGAGCCGTCCGCAAAGATAGCCACGGCATGACGCCGGCGCTGCTGCAGCCCTGGTGAGTGTAGCACCTCGCCCTTGGCATGGCGACCTCCGGCCCCATCCAGTATGCCGCCTAGCGCGGCCGCCGGCGCTGCATCGGCTGCAGCCGCCGGCTCCTGCGCCGCTGCAGCCGCAGAAGCCGGCAGAGACGCCCGAGCCCGCATCTGCACCGGCATCCGCAGCCGGGTCAGCACTGCCAGCGGCAGGGCGGCATGCCAAGTAGCCGTCAGCAGCAGCGCCGCCAGCGGGGAAGCGCCTCGCATCAGCCAAAGCGCCGCCAGGAAGACCGGCAGCTGCAGCCGTAGCAGCCAGCCGCCATTGGCGCCGGCGTAGCCGCCGCTACTGCCCATGCCGCTGGTGCCCAGGTGGCCAGCTGCAGCAAGCGGCAGTAGCAGCAGCGCAGCGGACTGCAGCCACATGTCCGTCACGCACGCCGCCGGCAGCGGCTGTAGCAGCTGCTGCGCTGGGGCTCGCAGCGCACTGGCCGTGCATTGTGCGTGGGCACCGGCGCCTGGCCGAGCAGTGCTGGCTGCGTCATCACCCGGCGGCGGCACCATCCGCGCACCACACAGCGCCGCGCCGCCAGGACTGGGCCGTTCGCGGGGGCGGAGCAGCAGCGCCGTCGCCGCCAGCCAGGCCGCCAGCAGCAGCAGGCCTCCGAGGTGGCCGCCTGGTGCAAGGGTTGCCGCATGACGGGTGGGGTTGGCGGCGATTCGTGACACGGCGAGGCATGGCGAGACACAGCGAGACAAAGTGGCCAGCCGCGCAACATGACAGCACCAGTCGGCGCGGCGGCGCTCGGTGCCGTCCCCTCACGACAACCAGCACTTGCTCCCAAGCGCCGTCCCTTCGTGACTTCCACCATGCTACCGCCCATCCTTCCGGCCTCACCGGTAACTTGGGCGCGACACGCCACCAGCGAGCCCAGACCCCGGGCGCCGGCGGCGGGCTGCGCAATGCCGCTCAGGCCCAGCCAGCCCAGCCAAGGCCCAGCCCACGCGACCGGCGATGCGGTGCTGCCGAGTGCTGCCACCGGCGGCCCCGACGGCGCCAGCCCCGGCGCCAGGAGCGGCTGCAGCCGGCCTGCCAGCCGCGCGACCGCGCTCGCTCCTGCTGGAGGCGTTCCCGCCGCAGTTGCCGCTGCCGCTGCTGGCCGGGCTGCCGTTGCCGCAGAGCAGGGGAACACGGCCCAGGGCCCGCGCCAGGCGCCCAGCCAGGCCCACTCCAGCGCCATCGCGGGCGCCCATGCCAACCGTGTCGAGCCCGCCAGCGCGCAGGCGCGCCACTGCGCCGGCAGTCCCAGGACAGCAGCAGCGACCAGGCAGGACGCGGCGCTGAGCAGGAGCCCGTGCCGCGCGGCGGCGGCGTGTGCCGCCATGGCTCCGTTGCGTGCTGCCGCCGCCGACTGCGCGGCAAGCAGCTCCGAGATTGCGGCGGCGTAGCGGCGGATGGAGGCCAGGCTGCTGACGCATTCCTGTGGAAACGAGGAGGCCTCAGTCGTGTTGAATGGTGTACCGTATGCACACAGCTTGCAGGAAAGACGTAGCACAGCGAGCACAGGAGGGAGCCGTCAAGTACACCTCCGCCACGACCTCCGCCACGTGAAGTGAAGCGTGCTATGCCAGCTATGCTCACCTGGAGGCCGGCAGCCAGGCGCATGGATGTAGCAGCCAGCTCCTGCACATGCTCCACCATCACTTCGCAGCAACTGTGTGGCGTGTTAAGGTGTGGGAGGGACGTAAGCTTTGCCGGCAACGTTCGGTGGGGGAATAGGCACGCCCTGGCTCAGGGGGGCTGCTTGCTTGCACCTGCTGATAAGTTGGACTGGATGCAGGACCTGCCGCAGGATGCGGTTCGTCTCCTGCTGCTCCAGTCGAAGCCGCTCCAGAGCATTCACGACCGCGGGGTCACCGCTTCGTGTTGCCATCGTTTGCGATTTGGTACAGAGTTTTAGTGCATCCTATCGCGTATGCTGCACATTGAAAGGTGAAGGCTAGCACGAGAAGGTTCAGAGCTGTCGACAAAAGTCAGTGTCGATTTTCATTGGTCCAGTACTAACGACGGGCGACAATGTAGAGCTTCGCATCCAGTTGAGTTTAATGCATCATGCGCACGACCATTTCACTTTTCAGTCTGCATAAGCGATCGCGACAATCGATGTGGTTTGTTGTCATAGCGTGCCACAACTGGTCACCACACAAATGCTGACTTGCTAAATGGTCGCACCCCAGGTTGTCAGCCAGGCGCCGGACTTGACTTTTGTGAGTCACGCGGCATCCCATCCGCGGTCTGCAACTCCAATAACGCGTCGGAGCCAGCCTCTCCAATGCACCAGCCGTGAACGTCTACGAGCTGCGTGTTTTGTAGTGTAGCGACGCTGGCTGCGAGCGTGGAGCGTTGCCCCCGTTTCGCTGCCGCTCCCCCAACCCCCGCAGTAACTCCCGGCGCTGTGCGCGGTTGCGGACCGCCGCGTTGCGTGCACTACGCTGCAAAAGTCATGGTCACGTTTGCGCACCCAATGAAGCCTTGCGCCCTGTCTTTGCCTCCCTTTACAATTAGCTCTTGCCCGCACGCCCAAACTCGCTTCCTAGCCTGAGAACGGTTCGATTTCCAGTCGAGTTTGCTCACATGGCCCTACGCGCCCCCTTAGGAAGTCCGTATGTATAGTTTGCTGCGCTCTTTAAGAAACTGCGAAAAAGCTGTGCGCGGCTTGGGAACGGACCATGTCGCCCTGACTTATACGTGCACCTTGCGTATGCCGCCAATTGCTGGCCTTTGGGGCTCATACGATATACGTGGTATGATTTTGCTGTGCAACCTGGCGCTGCTGCGGGAAAGGCTGTACGGCGCGCTGCATGGGCGCATGGGCGGTCTAAAAATTCGCTTGCGCGCGCACGCCGGCATTTCCATACACGCATGTTGTCAGGACTGCCGTCACCAATTCCGGGTAGCCACACCCCTAGTGTACTCGGTGCTAGCTGGCCTCGTCGGGGCGCCATCGCTTTCACATGGTTCTGCGTGGAGCGGCCCCACCACTGCTGCTAAGTGGCGCACCCAGGCATTTGGCGCTGTTGGTTTTGCCATGCGCCATGGAAGTAACCCCAGCTATGACTGCGCTGCGCTTGCGGACAGACCTCTAGTATCCAGTGGCGGGGACACCGGGGCTGCAGCGTAATCGTCAGCCCGAGTCACACTGTTGGGAAGTCAGATTCCACGACTTATGCAGGGCAGTGAAGGGTGTGGGGGCACGGTACTTCGGCGCCCGGTTTTTCGGCCTTTTGGGGCTGCACGCGGGACGTTGTTCAGCCCATTCTGCTTGTCACCTCATACATTGCACACGGCACTCCAAAGGCAAGGTTAAACCTTGCGGGCTCCTGAGCGCGGCAAGGATTTTCCTTGAACTTTCAAGTCGCACACTGGCTTGGCCTGCGCTGACATTGCTTAAAATCGCTACATCCAAAAATAAGTGATTTGCCCTGTGTGCCTGGCGTTGGCTCTTCAGACCCAGTTGGCTTTTACATGTCGGTGAAAGCCAACTTCGCGCGGGGCACGTCTTACAGCTTTGCGCACGTATGGAAGATATGTGCTATACGTGGGTATATGATGAGCACAATCGGCGGACTTCCTTGCTCCCAGGCGCGGACATACCCTGGTCGACACGCATCGGCACACACCGACTCCCTCAGTTGCCTGGGCGGCCACCACATGACCCTTTTGCAGCTCAGGTAGCCCCAAACCATGCATACACATGCGTATTATGTTTGTGAAGTGCCGCGGTCTGGACGCCTTGCTCACAGGGTGTGCGGGGGGGCGGGTGTGGCGTGGCGTGGCGTGTGTGTATGGGCAGGTCACGAGGTCAACCCCCCAACTCCCAACTCCCCGATCTCCCAAGTAACCATCCGGTTACGGCCGACGGTTGAGCCCTGGCCCTTCACTACGCTGCAAAAGTCATGGTCACGTTTGCGCACCCAATGAAGCCTTGCGCCCTGTCTTTGCCTCCCTTTACAATTAGCTCTTGCCCGCACGCCCAAACTCGCTTCCTAGCCTGAGAACGGTTCGATTTCCAGTCGAGTTTGCTCACATGGCCCTACGCGCCCCCTTAGGAAGTCCGTATGTATAGTTTGCTGCGCTCTTTAAGAAACTGCGAAAAAGCTGTGCGCGGCTTGGGAACGGACCATGTCGCCCTGACTTATACGTGCACCTTGCGTATGCCGCCAATTGCTGGCCTTTGGGGCTCATACGATATACGTGGTATGATTTTGCTGTGCAACCTGGCGCTGCTGCGGGAAAGGCTGTACGGCGCGCTGCATGGGCGCATGGGCGGTCTAAAAATTCGCTTGCGCGCGCACGCCGGCATTTCCATACACGCATGTTGTCAGGACTGCCGTCACCAATTCCGGGTAGCCACACCCCTAGTGTACTCGGTGCTAGCTGGCCTCGTCGGGGCGCCATCGCTTTCACATGGTTCTGCGTGGAGCGGCCCCACCACTGCTGCTAAGTGGCGCACCCAGGCATTTGGCGCTGTTGGTTTTGCCATGCGCCATGGAAGTAACCCCAGCTATGACTGCGCTGCGCTTGCGGACAGACCTCTAGTATCCAGTGGCGGGGACACCGGGGCTGCAGCGTAATCGTCAGCCCGAGTCACACTGTTGGGAAGTCAGATTCCACGACTTATGCAGGGCAGTGAAGGGTGTGGGGGCACGGTACTTCGGCGCCCGGTTTTTCGGCCTTTTGGGGCTGCACGCGGGACGTTGTTCAGCCCATTCTGCTTGTCACCTCATACATTGCACACGGCACTCCAAAGGCAAGGTTAAACCTTGCGGGCTCCTGAGCGCGGCAAGGATTTTCCTTGAACTTTCAAGTCGCACACTGGCTTGGCCTGCGCTGACATTGCTTAAAATCGCTACATCCAAAAATAAGTGATTTGCCCTGTGTGCCTGGCGTTGGCTCTTCAGACCCAGTTGGCTTTTACATGTCGGTGAAAGCCAACTTCGCGCGGGGCACGTCTTACAGCTTTGCGCACGTATGGAAGATATGTGCTATACGTGGGTATATGATGAGCACAATCGGCGGACTTCCTTGCTCCCAGGCGCGGACATACCCTGGTCGACACGCATCGGCACACACCGACTCCCTCAGTTGCCTGGGCGGCCACCACATGACCCTTTTGCAGCTCAGGTAGCCCCAAACCATGCATACACATGCGTATTATGTTTGTGAAGTGCCGCGGTCTGGACGCCTTGCTCACAGGGTGTGCGGGGGGGCGGGTGTGGCGTGGCGTGGCGTGTGTGTATGGGCAGGTCACGAGGTCAACCCCCCAACTCCCAACTCCCCGATCTCCCAAGTAACCATCCGGTTACGGCCGACGGTTGAGCCCTGGCCCTTCACTACGCTGCAAAAGTCATGGTCACGTTTGCGCACCCAATGAAGCCTTGCGCCCTGTCTTTGCCTCCCTTTACAATTAGCTCTTGCCCGCACGCCCAAACTCGCTTCCTAGCCTGAGAACGGTTCGATTTCCAGTCGAGTTTGCTCACATGGCCCTACGCGCCCCCTTAGGAAGTCCGTATGTATAGTTTGCTGCGCTCTTTAAGAAACTGCGAAAAAGCTGTGCGCGGCTTGGGAACGGACCATGTCGCCCTGACTTATACGTGCACCTTGCGTATGCCGCCAATTGCTGGCCTTTGGGGCTCATACGATATACGTGGTATGATTTTGCTGTGCAACCTGGCGCTGCTGCGGGAAAGGCTGTACGGCGCGCTGCATGGGCGCATGGGCGGTCTAAAAATTCGCTTGCGCGCGCACGCCGGCATTTCCATACACGCATGTTGTCAGGACTGCCGTCACCAATTCCGGGTAGCCACACCCCTAGTGTACTCGGTGCTAGCTGGCCTCGTCGGGGCGCCATCGCTTTCACATGGTTCTGCGTGGAGCGGCCCCACCACTGCTGCTAAGTGGCGCACCCAGGCATTTGGCGCTGTTGGTTTTGCCATGCGCCATGGAAGTAACCCCAGCTATGACTGCGCTGCGCTTGCGGACAGACCTCTAGTATCCAGTGGCGGGGACACCGGGGCTGCAGCGTAATCGTCAGCCCGAGTCACACTGTTGGGAAGTCAGATTCCACGACTTATGCAGGGCAGTGAAGGGTGTGGGGGCACGGTACTTCGGCGCCCGGTTTTTCGGCCTTTTGGGGCTGCACGCGGGACGTTGTTCAGCCCATTCTGCTTGTCACCTCATACATTGCACACGGCACTCCAAAGGCAAGGTTAAACCTTGCGGGCTCCTGAGCGCGGCAAGGATTTTCCTTGAACTTTCAAGTCGCACACTGGCTTGGCCTGCGCTGACATTGCTTAAAATCGCTACATCCAAAAATAAGTGATTTGCCCTGTGTGCCTGGCGTTGGCTCTTCAGACCCAGTTGGCTTTTACATGTCGGTGAAAGCCAACTTCGCGCGGGGCACGTCTTACAGCTTTGCGCACGTATGGAAGATATGTGCTATACGTGGGTATATGATGAGCACAATCGGCGGACTTCCTTGCTCCCAGGCGCGGACATACCCTGGTCGACACGCATCGGCACACACCGACTCCCTCAGTTGCCTGGGCGGCCACCACATGACCCTTTTGCAGCTCAGGTAGCCCCAAACCATGCATACACATGCGTATTATGTTTGTGAAGTGCCGCGGTCTGGACGCCTTGCTCACAGGGTGTGCGGGGGGGCGGGTGTGGCGTGGCGTGGCGTGTGTGTATGGGCAGGTCACGAGGTCAACCCCCCAACTCCCAACTCCCCGATCTCCCAAGTAACCATCCGGTTACGGCCGACGGTTGAGCCCTGGCCCTTCGAAGGGTGTGGGGGCACGGTACTTCGGCGCCCGGTTTTTCGGCCTTTTGGGGCTGCACGCGGGACGTTGTTCAGCCCATTCTGCTTGTCACCTCATACATTGCACACGGCACTCCAAAGGCAAGGTTAAACCTTGCGGGCTCCTGAGCGCGGCAAGGATTTTCCTTGAACTTTCAAGTCGCACACTGGCTTGGCCTGCGCTGACATTGCTTAAAATCGCTACATCCAAAAATAAGTGATTTGCCCTGTGTGCCTGGCGTTGGCTCTTCAGACCCAGTTGGCTTTTACATGTCGGTGAAAGCCAACTTCGCGCGGGGCACGTCTTACAGCTTTGCGCACGTATGGAAGATATGTGCTATACGTGGGTATATGATGAGCACAATCGGCGGACTTCCTTGCTCCCAGGCGCGGACATACCCTGGTCGACACGCATCGGCACACACCGACTCCCTCAGTTGCCTGGGCGGCCACCACATGACCCTTTTGCAGCTCAGGTAGCCCCAAACCATGCATACACATGCGTATTATGTTTGTGAAGTGCCGCGGTCTGGACGCCTTGCTCACAGGGTGTGCGGGGGGGCGGGTGTGGCGTGGCGTGGCGTGTGTGTATGGGCAGGTCACGAGGTCAACCCCCCAACTCCCAACTCCCCGATCTCCCAAGTAACCATCCGGTTACGGCCGACGGTTGAGCCCTGGCCCTTCACTACGCTGCAAAAGTCATGGTCACGTTTGCGCACCCAATGAAGCCTTGCGCCCTGTCTTTGCCTCCCTTTACAATTAGCTCTTGCCCGCACGCCCAAACTCGCTTCCTAGCCTGAGAACGGTTCGATTTCCAGTCGAGTTTGCTCACATGGCCCTACGCGCCCCCTTAGGAAGTCCGTATGTATAGTTTGCTGCGCTCTTTAAGAAACTGCGAAAAAGCTGTGCGCGGCTTGGGAACGGACCATGTCGCCCTGACTTATACGTGCACCTTGCGTATGCCGCCAATTGCTGGCCTTTGGGGCTCATACGATATACGTGGTATGATTTTGCTGTGCAACCTGGCGCTGCTGCGGGAAAGGCTGTACGGCGCGCTGCATGGGCGCATGGGCGGTCTAAAAATTCGCTTGCGCGCGCACGCCGGCATTTCCATACACGCATGTTGTCAGGACTGCCGTCACCAATTCCGGGTAGCCACACCCCTAGTGTACTCGGTGCTAGCTGGCCTCGTCGGGGCGCCATCGCTTTCACATGGTTCTGCGTGGAGCGGCCCCACCACTGCTGCTAAGTGGCGCACCCAGGCATTTGGCGCTGTTGGTTTTGCCATGCGCCATGGAAGTAACCCCAGCTATGACTGCGCTGCGCTTGCGGACAGACCTCTAGTATCCAGTGGCGGGGACACCGGGGCTGCAGCGTAATCGTCAGCCCGAGTCACACTGTTGGGAAGTCAGATTCCACGACTTATGCAGGGCAGTGGTGCTACTGACCGATCCCCCCAGCAGCAGCGTTTTCCTCAGCAAAACCTTCCTTTTGACTTCCGGGCGGGATGGTAATGGCAATTTCTTTGTTACATATGGAGAGATTCAAGAGGGCACGAGCCGCACACGGCCAAACGCGCCGTGTGTGCGCGAAGCCTTCGCTCGTCTCTTGTGTACTGGACACGGGCCCCCACACCCTTTCTTCACCCTGCGGTCTGTCTCCAAACGGTCTCGTCAGCATGGTCAGCACAAGTCAAAAGGAATGTGCAGGGCGGCGCCAACAAACAATAAATTCCAATCTCCAAATCTCACACACCGCCCGAATAAGCACTGGCATTCCGAGGGACAGACACGCACGACACGGTACGGTTGAGAAAAGCCTCCAGCAAAAGGAAGAGAAGTAAGCCTCCAGCAAGAAGAGAAAGTGGCATCCCCAAAGAGAGCCACGTAGTACTAAGCCCGCGCCTCGTCGTGTCGCAATAAGCCCCCGTTCTGCGAGACCGCCCCCTTGCCGCGCGACTTGCGCGCGGTGCACCCCTGTGCCTCCTCTTCTTCTGGCCAGCCAGTCAAACGCATTTCACGAGGTGGTCCAAGTCAGATAGCGCACGCACGCGCACACGCAGACGCCACAGACACCAATGCGGTCAGGAGCTATGTATAATCCAGGCCGAGTGCCGCAGAAGGGCGCGCCTGCGGGGACAGCCGGCAAGAGACACGCGGCCTCCACCGATCCTGCAACCCCGCGCAATGGCTGCCCAGTCTACCCATCGCCTTTCAGTCATCAGTCAAGTGTGTCACACACGCGATGAACTAGGAGATTGGCCCACTCAAAATTAGCCAACACCAGTCATCCCCGGCGGGCTTAGTTTGCGGGCGGGGGCCGGAGCGGACCGCACCCCAGGTGGAGCACTCAGGCATTCACACAGCCCTCATCCTGCAGCCACAAGCAACACGTCGGCTTCCGTGCACAGCATGTGGCTCTTTGTGCTTCAAGCCAGCCTGAGGCTAGGCCACACATGCTTTCAGTGCAGCGCCGCGGTCGCTCCGGTTTGACGCCTGCCGTAAGAGCCGCGCCCGCACGGGGGGTCGATGCATAGACACACGCACACGCCACAAGCACACCCACCACCCACACACGTAAATACCCTCACACGCAAGCACCTCGCGCCGTGCAAAAGTTCGCCTGTTGATCAGACCCTTTTATTGCAAGACCCGGCCAGAGGTTGATGATGCTTCTTCTTCGTCGTCGTCAACCACCGCACGCCGCGTCCGGCGCTGCAGCTCTTCTCTCGCCCGCTCTCGTCACAGTCACGGTGTGGTGCCGCGCCACGCGCCCCCAGGCAGAGGTCGCGCGCGCACACACTCTCAACTCCCAGCCAGCCAGCGCGCCGCGCCCAGCACTGCGCCCTCACAGCCTTGTGAGCTGCGGCGGCGGCGCCGCAGGCGCTGGCGCGCGCCGGCGCACCACGTTGCGTCGATTGATCGCGCCCCACTTATTTGGGGTCGTTCACCGTGCGCACGGGGCAGCACTTGGGCTGGTCGCCCACGCGCTTGTTGAAGAGCGAGTAGCGGCAGCTGGGGCCGCCGCACAGGTCCGTGAGCGTGGCGCACGGCGGCTTGAGCACCAGGCACACCACGGTGCCCGGCACGTCGATGTACTGCTTGGACAGGCGGTTCATCTTCAGCGCCGGGTAGGGGTCCAGCTGGTACTGCGCGGGCCGCTGCTCGCCGTCCTGGATCGAGTACACCACCGAGCCCACGCAGGCGGGCACGACGTCGAACTCAATCTTGGTGAGGTCTTGCAGGCAGCAGGGCGAGGCGCGCAGGCAGGCCGTCAGGCCCAGGCTGAAGCAGTACTGGTTCATGCCCGACGCCAGCTTGGTGACCTTGGTGGTGTTAAAGGTGAGCGTGCTGCTGCCGGGGCGCTTGTCGCACTCGCACACCGGCCACTCGGCGGCGGGCGGCGGCGGCGGCGCGCGGCGGCGCGGCGGCGGCGAGCGCAGGGGCGGCGGCGGCGGCGGAGGAGGCGGCGGGGGTGGCGGCGGCGGAGGCGGCGGCGGGCTGGTGCTGGGCGCGCAGGCGGGCGGCTGCCAGAAGCCGGTAATGCAGCCGTCGGTGTTGCCGTCGGGCGTGATGACCTCGTAGGCGAACGAGTAGCCGATGAGGTAGGGCACATTGAAGCAGCCGCCCTGGAGCAGCTGTGGGAGGGGAGTGGAGATACGCGGGGTCGGGGGGATCTGGCCTCAGTGACGTGGGCAGGCAAGGCGCGGGAGGGACATGCCACGGCACACGAGAGAGCAAGGGGCGGGGCGGGGGGCTGGCCAAGGGCGCGTGTGGCGCGGAGCCGACAACCCAACGCACCGTGTTGTGCCACTGCTCGAACGGCTCGTTGGTGTCGACCCACGGCTGCAGCTTGGCGCCCTCGGCGTCCGAGAAGAAGGTGCCGCACACCTGAAGCAGGCACAAACACGCGTGCCAAGGGAGGCGGGTCAGTCTCTTTGTCGCAAACAGATTAAGTGTGTGTGCAGGTGCAGCCAGACGGTCGGCGTCAGCCCGGCCCCCTGATTTGCACGATCCCAATCCTCATATCTCCCACGTGCAGCGCGCGAAGGCGCCCTCTCACCTGCACGGTGTTGGGCTGGCAGTCGCTCGGGTTGGGCGCGAAGGGCGTCAGCAGCTGCGCGCCCAGGTCGCCGGCCTCGGTGTTGAGCAGGTCGGCCATGAAGCTCTGCAGGTCGGCGCACTCACTGTCCGAGAACTCGAACGTGCCGCCGGGAGGGGCCGTGAAGGTCATGGAGAAGCAGATCTCGCAGGGCGGGGGAGGCGAGGGCGGCGGCGGGCGCGGCGGCGGCGGGTTGGGCGGCGGCGGGCGGGGAGGAGGCGGCGAGGGCGGCTTGGGGCTCGGGGGAGGAGGGCTAGGTGGCGGGGGCTTGGGCGGAGGAGGCGAGGGTGGCGGAGGGGCGGGGGGGAGGAGGCGAGGGTGGCGGCGGCCGGGGCGGAGGGGGAGAGGGTGGCGGCGGCCGGGGAGGAGGAGGAGACGGCGGGGGTGGCCGGGGCGGAGGAGGTGACGGCGGCTTGGGGCTCGGCGGTGGCGGTGGCGGCGGCCGAGGTGGCGGCGGGCGCGGTGGCCGAGGGCTCGGCGGCTTGGGGCTCGGCGGGCGAGGGCTGGGCGGGCGCGGGCTGGGGGGAGGGGGGCTGGGGGGCGGAGGGCTCGGTGGCGGGGGCTTGGGGGGAGGAGGTGAGGGCGGCGGCGGGCTGGGAGGAGGGGGGCTCGGCGGCGGCGGGGGAGGAGGCTGCGGCGGCGGCGGGCTGGGCGGCGGCGGCTTCGGCGGCGGCGGCGAAGGAGGCTTGGCGCCGGGAGGAGGAGGCGACGGTGGCGGCGGCTTTGGCGGCGGCGGGCTGGGCGGCGGCGGATGCGGGGGCGGCGGCGACGGCGGCGACGGGCTGAGCGGCGGCGGGCTGGGTGGCGGCGGCTTCGGCGGCGGCGGGCTCGGCGGGGGAGGAGGAGGAGGGTTCGGTGGCGGCGGGCGCGGTGGCGGCGGCTTCGGCGGCGGCGGGCTGGGCGGCGGAGGCTGCGGCGGCGGCGGGCTCGGCGGCTTGGGGCTCGGCGGGCGCGGGCTTGGCCGCTTGGGCGGCGGCGGCGGCGGGGGTGGCGGCGGAGGAGGCGGCGGCGGGGGCGGCGGCGGCGACGACAGCGCGCAGGCCTGCTGCGACGAGCCCGTCAGGCAGCTCTCGCCCTCGGCGGCGTCGGTCAGGAAGGCCACGACTGTGTAGCCTGCAAGGTCGGCGGGGCAGCTGCCGCCGGTGATCAGGTTGACCACGTCGTCCAGCGCATTGTCGTTGTCGATCCAGTCCTGCAGCTTCTCGCCCTCCTGGTAGGAGAAGAAGGTGCCGCACACCGAGACCTCGTCGGGGAAGCACAGGTTGACGTCGGGCTCGAAGGGCTTGGTCATTTTGGCGCCGTACGTGTTGGCGGCCTCGTTGGCGGCGTCCGCGATGGTGACCTGGTAGTCGTCGCACTGCGCCTCCGTGATCTCGTAGGTGCCGCCGGCGGGGATGGTCGCCAGCTTGAGGCGCACGCACACCGTGCAGGTCGGCGGCGGCGGCGGCGCGGCCGTCTTGGGCGGCGGCGGGGGAGGAGGGGGAGGAGGCGGAGGAGGCGGAGGGGGAGGTGGCGGGCTGACGTCGCTCGGAGGCGGCGGCTGGCGCTGCGCTGGCGTCAGCGGCGGCGGCGAGTCCGAGGTGGGGAACGGCTGCACGGGGCAGCAGTCGAAGGGGTCCGCGTTGAACATCGCCATCTTGCACTTGCCGTTGTTGGGCCAGCACCACTGGTCGAGCTCCGCGCAATAGTCGGCGATGCCCAGGCAGATGCCCTGGCCGGCGGCGTTGGTCTGGCTCAGCCGCATGTTGGTGATCTTGAGGTCCACGCGCGGGATGTCGGCGTTCAGGTAGGCGGGGCCCCAGATGATGGAGCGGTTGCCGCCCTGGTACTCAATGTACTGCAGCGCGCCGCGGCAGTCGTACGCTGTGGGGAGGAGGGCGGGCGGGGCAGGGCGGATGGAGGGGACGTTCAGTGCTTTTATTTGAGCAAATGCCTGCGCGGAGCGGCCCGGCCTTCCTCTTCTCCGTTCGTCATGAAACCCAGTGAAGTGAAGTCTTGTTCAGGAAAAAAACTCACCGAACGGGAACTCAATCTTGTACAGGTTCATGTAGCAGCAGGGGTTGTCCACTTGGCAGCTGACCACGTCAAACGTGAAGCAGTACCGCCGGCCCCCTGGGTAGTCCTCCGTGCTGGTCAGCGACGCCCGGTAGGGCGAGCTTCGCCGGTCGCGCTCGCATTTGCAGTCTGGGAACCTGCGTGTGGCAAATGATGGGGCGAGGGTGGAAGGGGAGGAGGGGTTAGGGTCGGGAGGAGGGGGCGGTTGTCTGCGTGTCGAGTGCGGCAGTCGAAGTGCCAGTAGCGGCCGGGTCGCGGTTCGACACGGGAGGTCGCGTGGTGCTGGGTCGCGTGGTCGCACGGTCCCCCTGTACTGCTTGCTACCACTACCACGCATGCGCCTTGCGGGAGGACTGGCTGCTTCCATGTGCGCATTGGACACTCCGTGCTGCCATGGCTCGTCGTGCAGGAGAAAACACAAGGGGCCGCAAGGACCTCTCCCCCACCAACACCGTGTCTATGCCGCCGATTACAGGGCTCAAAAAGCTGCTCTACCATTGCCGTTATAACGACCGACATAAGACTCACAGTGGGTTCCGGTTGTCCCCCTTGGAGTTCCCTGGAGAGGGGCTCTTGCCTGCGAATGTCATGCACATGTCGAACGATGTCAGTGGCTGAACCCACAAGCCCCTGCTTGTCTGTGAGCCCCGAAACCCCCAGCAAATGCTTCCTACGATGCCGACGCATGCAAAGCAGGCGGACGGCTGGTGTAAAGCAGGCTTAATCGGCGACCCGCGTGTCGCCCCGTGTGTTCAACAAGAGCGTTGCCCCGGCGTTAGAACTTCCTATGCGCGCGACGGCAACCCGGCGCGCGACCAGCAATCCTCACCTTGTGCTGCTGCATGCTGCGCTAATAGTGCTACTGCGAGCGTCGCTAAAAGCAGCAGGCGCGCCATGGGTCGTCCGCGCCTGCGCGGAAGGATCATCAACGCCGCAGGAAAACAGTTTGTAAGAAACGCAGCAGTCCTGGCAACGGCCTGTCATAGTTGAGGGCAGCTAAGGACAGCGTCGGGGCCACTTTTATGCAAGCTCGTTTGGTAACTCTGCGATGGCGAACAAACCCAGCCCGGCCGAAACAGCAAGGCCGCCCAGTTGCGCCAAGGCGGCCGTGCCCCCGTCCCTTTAGGCCCAAGTAGTTGCTGTTTATTGCCAAAGGCAAAATGTGATTCGCTGCGAGCTTCGGTGGAAACGTCGGCCCTGCCGCGCACTCGAGACCCAGCGAGAGCCCCATGCCCAGCGCTGTAGATGCTGCCGTCTTACCTGCTGCTAAAAGAACACATTGGCTGGGCTATGGACGCGCAAGGGGAGCGTCCGGCCCACACTAACGCTTGAGGTTACTGTGTGCTGGGTGTCGCCATGTGCTTGCAGAGCTGTCCAGGCGGTCGCAAGCTGAATGCAAATATCACTGATGAGGCCGTGGTTGAAGCAGCCTTATGCCAGTGCTAAGACGACGGGCCGTGAGAGTGCAGCCCAGTAAGTCGACAAGCAATTCAGCGCTACTCGCTGACTATTTGTTACAATATTGCGGCTAGAGGGCCTGTGTATTGCCCTCTTCGTCACTTGCTAACAAGCTTTGCGCGCGGCGGGGCGCAGACGCAGAGAAAATCAAACCGTACGGCAACCGAGCGCCCGCCAAGAGCCAAGCGCACTACTGGGCCTCTGAGCGGGGTCTGACTGCAAATTGCGACCATTGGTCTCGAATAGCTCACATGAAATGGCATTACGCCGGCAACGACCGCAGCTTTCGGTCGCAAGGTGTTTTGACCGTGCGCCATGCGGCCCGCACAGGCACCCAGCTGGTGTCTTCGGCGAGCTGTGGCGCTGAGGGTAGGAATAAAATAACCGGGGTATTCCATGAGAGGTTTGGCAGGCAGGACGGCTCAACCTGCTGGCCTCCCGCCGCCAACTCCCGCACCATGTCGTCTGCCCGTGTCGACATCTTCGTGCACGTGCACGCGCGAGCCGCGGCATCACAGGCTTGGTGGATCTTGCCCATATAAGATGCTGCAATATCTCAAGCTGTGCCTTAATCAGATTGGCACGTGGGGGCGTCAGGCGTCGTAGGCGGAGGACAGATGACGGGGCAAGCGGCGGAGGGGCTGGGGGCCTTGGGCCAAGAAACGGGGCCTTACATGAGGGCGCGGCCGAGACCGAGAGGGTTAGGGTTGGAATGGGGCGGCGCAAGACGACGGAAAGAGGCAGATCAGGCATGGCACAGTGCCGACCAAGCACAAGGCCGACGGGCACGCACAGGCAACTCCGGGGGGGGGTCTCGCCCACACACTTGCCCCCGTCGTCTTTCCTCTTCTATGCCGTCAAGCTTGCAACGCTGTTGACAGAAGGTGGCAGGAAACGCAGGCCGCGTGGGGTGTCGTGGCGTTGGCAAGGCTAGTGGGGAAGGGCGGCGCCACCGGTGACCAGCTGCACATGTGGGAAGGAGCGGCGTGCGGGGCAGATGCAGCAACTGAGCCAGCGTGCGGGGGGCGGCATAGACAGAGCAGGCAGCAAGCGCGACAAACGAGCCAGGCTGATGCCACCCAGGTGGCGGCCCTCCCTGGTGCCGCCGGGGTGAGCTGCGGGCTGGGGCTACGCGTGGATGATGCAAGCAAAGTCACGACGTCGTGCAGCCAAGCAGTGGCCGGGCGACGGAGTGGCAAGCAGGGGCAAGGGCAGGGCGCGGCGAGGCAGCAGACTCGCTGGACCCGTGCGAGAAGCTCCCTCTGTTGCACATGTGCACCATGCCATGCCGACACGGGCACGAGATGGCGCGCGCATTGCCGACGGGAGGCGCCGGGGTGGGTGGGGAGCGGGTGGGAAACAAAGTGCCAGACCTCATGCCCCGAAATCCCCCGGCGGCCCCTGCCCGGGGCCCCCTTGAGACCGACCCCCCAGACTAGACCCCTTACATATCAAAATGTTGCCCCCTGCGCTAAGGCTCCGAGCGCCCTTTGCATCATTTTCCGTCCTTCGTATGAAAGAAGGTTCGGGTGCGCTGTGGGCTGGAAGGGAGGTGTTCCGCCCGTGCGGGAATGCTGCCTAACTGGTTGGCAGGCGTTCCCCCTGTGCGGGAAAGCTGCTGGGCCCGCGCCGGCCCTGGAGCCCCTCCAATTCCCACAGACGACATATTGTGAGCGAAGTGCTTTCGGTTCTTGATCCCGGCATCGGAGCAGTCAAGCCTGCTGGTTGACCGCCCGTCCTTTATTGAGGGCCTTTCCCCCCGCCAAGTCTTGTGGGTAGCCTCGTGTGGTACAGGTTGGAGGCTTGTGTTTTGCCGCTACCAGGTCACTGCCCACGGTCACTGCCCCACCCTGTCCGCATTGTAACCATCCTTTCCGGGTGCCTGCGCGCCCCGCATGCGCAGTTGCGCACGGTCAAGCATTTTGCGTGCGTAGGCAAGCGGTCGATGCCGGCATGACGTCATCTCAGCTTAGGTAATCAAGGCTGATGGTCACCGCGCAGTCAGACCCGCTCAAAGACCTAGTAGTGCACTGCGCTTGGCTCTTGGCCCGCGCGCAATTGCAATACGGTTTCCTTCCTCTCCTCTGCGCCCAGCCGCCCCCAAACCTTGTCAGAGAGTGGCGAAGCAGGGCGTTACACAGGCGCCCAACACCTCATGTCCACTTGAGTGCCAGGTCGTGTACCTCCCAGCACTACGACCGCAGCAATCCCGTCCACACACGACCACGTCCTGGAAAGCACTCCTCTGCCAGCATCCACTGCATCGGAACGCCGCCGCCATCGCAATGCGCGTGGCTTAACTACAGAACGTCAGGCAGCCTGACACAGCCGTCTTAAACACGACTTTAATCCCTTCCGCAGTATGTCTACTAAGACCCGGCGCCCACCGCACCAGCCGACGGATCCCACGGACGGAGCCGCAATCCCTCCGCGACCGCGCTGTCTGCCCCCATGTCGCCGCCTCACCTAATGATAAAACCACACATCCTATGCTTCTCCATGCCCAAGCCAAGCCGCCCTAGCGCTCGTCTGGCAGCCCCCTAGTCCTTCATGCGCGCCCCATCCAGCTCCTGCTTGAGGCGCCCAGCGAAGTCATCCGCCACGTTCTCGTCCTCCCAGTCCGCCTCCCACAGCGGCACCGACTCGTCGTCCTTGGCAGCCTGCCACTCTGCACAGCGATGGCGCAGCCGGAGGTGGGGGAAAGGTCATGAGGAGATGCGCGCGGTCAGTTGGCTAGCTGGCAGGTTTATCGGCACCTAGCGTGCAAGCGGCGGCACGTGTGAGACCGACCGTGACTCGGCTGCGTGGGGGCTGGCGATTTTGCTGGGTGGCCGGCGAAAGCAGGACATGCGGACATGTCGGCACCCATCCCATACGTAAGACTCCCAGACAACCAGCCGCATGACGGCGCAGTCGGCGCGGCTGAAGGCGTAGGGGTGGCTGCCTGGGAGCTAGCTAGCGCAGGACTACTGCATTGCCGGACGCCGGGGGCAGCCCAACCCAGACGATTGCAAAGCTGCATTCCACGCGTGGAAGGCAGCGCCGGCTTCCTAACGCACGCGGTGTGCGCGCTGTTGCAGACCAGTGGCGCACTCACCCGAGGTGCCGAACTCCTGAGCAGACCACGATGCCAGCGACGGGGCGCGCGCAGGGTTCGGTGTGGTCACCGAACCCGGTTACGGGGGGAACAAGGGGGTGGGTGGTTAGAGACAGCTTTCAGGTAAGTTCCCATGACAGGAAAGGATAACCGGCGATGGCGGGTATGCTGCGCGCAGGCACGAGCAGCAGCCCCTCACTGATCCCAGCGTATACAGCATTGCGTCATTCGTGCGCAACCTTCCGCTCGCTCCCGCCTCCCCCCCGCTTTCCCGTAACCTCCGTGCGCCCCAAGTGGGCCATACGATTGTCAAACACACCATGGTGGCAGTCCCCAGCTACCTGTGAGCAGCAATTGCCGGCACGCACCTCAAACAGGTCATCTGCCTCAAGCAGGTCCGCCACCGGCTCCTGAGGCTTAGCCTCCTCCTTGGCCTCCGGCTCCTTCGCGGCGACGGGCTTCTTGGAGTCCGTCATTGCTCTAATTAGACCCTTTCTAGCTCAAATGTGGCGCTTCGTCAGGCCCTGGCGCGGGCTTACACTAGGCGCGATCTAATGCGAACGAAAGGGTTTTCGCGCTTTGAATTCACCTAATAGCTTCAAGAAGCGGACAAATCAAAGCTTGTGTTATGCACAGCCTTTTCCCTAGTTCGGCTGACGTTGGGGCTGAAGTCGGTTATCCGAACGCTTGTCCGCAAATAAGGCCGGGCGCACTGGCGTTGGAGCACAGAGCTTTCAAGATGAATTCGGCTGGCTTGTGGGCCTCCGCTGCGAGGCCAACGAACTTAATTTTGGGATTGGGCGCACAATTGGGCTCAATTCTCCACCAAGAGCATCTCCTCCGGCTCCGTTCAATTGAGTTGCCCAGCGCGCTAATTGGCGACGTAGCGAATACATCCATACCGACGGCGACCCCATCCAGCGCACCACTTATCCATACCACCACAATCAAGTCGCATGCTTGCGCGCACCGCGTTGCCATGAACTTCAGGACCGCGCACTCCGCTCAGACCTGCCCCGCTCGGGGCAGGCGTATGGCCGTTGCTCGCGCGACGCTGCTCCGGCCCCAATCCAATGTTTCTTCCTCAGCGCCGTCCTCCTCAGCGCCAGGGCTGCCACAAACGCTGAAGGGGCGCGATGTGGAGGACTATGCCATGTGGAGGTGCATTGAGGCACACCAGGGACAGCGTATGGCGGTGCCGCGCGGCTTCAAGTGGAGCGGCGGAGTGCTTGACCAGGCGTACGAGAAATGCGGGCAGGTCACCAGCGAGTATGCCAAGACTTTCTACCTGGGCACGCAGCTAATGAATCCCGCTCAGGCTAAGGCCGTTTGGGCGGTCTACGTTTGGTGCCGGCGAACCGACGAGCTGGTGGACGGCCCGAACGCTTCCAAAATCACTCCGAAGGTGGGTCAACAATCAGCGCGCCTCCCCCGCTTCTTTTGGGCAAGTGGCATGGCGCCTGAAACCCAATGCATATGATGCAGGCACTAGACCGGTGGGAGGAGCGGCTAGAGGCGCTGTTCGACGGAAAGCCCTACGACGAGCTCGATGCCGCGCTCACCGACACCGCGGCCAGGTTCCCCCTGCACATCCAGCCGTTCCGGGACATGATTGAGGGGATGCGCATGGACCTCGTAAAGTCTCGCTACGAGACGTTCGACGAGCTGTATGAGTACTGCTACCGCGTCGCCGGGACGGTCGCGCTCATGTGCATGCCCATTATGGGTATCGAGCCCTCCTACAAGGTGCGCCCGCTGGCGGATTGCCTCTGTCCTTGGTGTATGAAGGGCTCAAGCAGATGGCAGCTGCTAATGGTGGTCGGCGCGTGGCCAGGAGTGTCGGGAGGGGGTTGCGCATGTGTCGGAATGTGTGGTAACTGCTGGCGCGTTTTTGGGAAGCCAGTGCGCACAACATCAAAGCTTTGCTGAGGCAAGGGCGTCAATCTTCGGTGGCGGACAGAAACGTCGTCAGAAACCAAGTGTCGTGGGTGCGCGGTCAAACTTTCCCGCCAGCGGCTCCGACATAGGATTGCCTCAGCAGCCCAGCCTGGCGCAGCGGACATACGCCACGACTGCGCCCAGGCGGCCTTGCATGGCACATTGATGTGATCGATAGGCTCTGCATGCCAGCATTTGCTGGGCGCAGTATTGCGCCTGAGCTGTCCTGACACGATGCTACACCCTTGGCTTGTGCTGCGCAGGGCCAGCTGGAGCCCGTGTACCGCGCGGCGCTGGCGCTGGGGACAGCCAACCAGCTGACCAACATCCTGCGCGATGTGGGTGAGGACGCCTACCAGCGCAACCGCATCTACGTGCCGCTGGACGAGCTGGACAAGTACGGCATCTCGGAAAAGGAGGTGAGCCGTGTGGCTTGTGCGGGGCTGGGCGCCGCTGCGTTGGCAGCAGCAGTAGGAGCTGGCGCCCGTCAGCGCTGCGCATGGAGGCAGCGGGTGGGGACATGGGGTCGAGGTTCAGATGTTCGTTTTGGGCTCGGCGTAGGGAAAGCAAGCGTTACGGTCGCGCGCTCCCTGCGCGACACGCGCAGTGTCGTCGCTGCGGTCCGACATATGCCACGTCAGCGGTCCGGCCAACCTGGCTAGCCAGCTGGCACGTGGCCAGTTATCTTATCCTGTCCTCGCCTTCCCGTTTCCATCACGTCGTGTCTCAACCCGAACCGCCTCTTGCAACCGCCTCCTGCAGCTCCTCACGGGCCTGCACGCGCCCACAACGGGTAGCATGGACGACCGGTGGCGCAACTTCATGCACTTCCAAATCACTCGCGCGCGGCAATACTTCACGGACGCCGAGGGCGGCGTGGATCTGCTGGCGCCGCAGGCTCGCTGGCCCGTCTGGTGAGTGCTTTCGATGGTGTGGCACAGGTGCTCTGATATGGGTTACGTGGGGAGGACCAGTCACGGTCGGCGTGGTGGGTGGCGGGGGCATTGGGCCGTGGCACGCCGCGGCGGCGCCATTTGACATGTTTCAGTTGGGGGCAAGTGCACACCGTGAGAGCACAACCTGACCAGATGCTGGACAGCCGGCAATGAACGGCTCTCGTCACCCGCACAACCATGACCTGCGTGACTTGGCACCTGACCCCTCGCACTGCTTCTCCTACCTGCCGTCTCCAGGTCGGCGCTGATCCTGTACCGCCAGATCTTGGACGCCATCGAGGCGAACGACTACGACAACTTCTCCAAGCGTGCCTACGTGCCCAAGTGGCGCAAGATGGTGTCGCTGCCCGTGGCCTACACCCGCGCGCTGCTGCCCGCGCGCCGCCGGTAAACGGCTGGCTGCGGGGCCGCTCAGGCTTCAGCACAGGAAGCAGCGTGGCGGTGGAGGGCTCGGGGCCACCTGGCTTGGCGGGGTCGCAGCACGGATGCGGCACGTTTATGAACCAGTGCAGCAGCCGTTCATGACGTCAGGTGCAGATGCCTGGTTGCTTACAGCTGCCTGGCGGACTCGGTGGTGGCTGGACCGTGCGTACACGCCACCCGCATCGGTGGTGCAACGCTCCTGGAAGGCGAGCGCCGCATAGGTGGGAACCAAAGGGGGCGACTGCCAGTACCTCTGCGTGACCGCCACTTGTACTTCAAGAGATAACCTTTCGTCCTAGCAGCGCGAATTTAAGTGAGAGCCGTGTGTTTAAGAGCGCGAGCGGAGCGAGTGTGTTGCGCGAGCAGTCGAGCGTCGGAGCGCTTGCGGCATGCGCGCGGTTATGGGGCAAGCCGGACTGGTCGCCCTGGCCGGGTCTCTGGGCCCTTGGGATCCGGTGGGTAGTCGTCGTGTGACACCGCAGTGCCATAGCTGCCGTACGTCGGGGGTTACAGCCGAAGTCGACGGCGACACCCGCTTGCCCCGCCAAGCCTTGCCTCATGCCCGCCGTGGGCAGGCGTTAATGGACTGTGCCGGCACGTGCACGTGCAGAGCACGCAGGCGCGGAGCGCTGCGAGGGGTTCCCGCACTACATAGCCAACCCGTTGGTGTGTCACTGATTATGTATTCGTGTTATCGTGTTTTAATGTGCATGTGAAGGGTTCATATTTGGCGCAGCGCTCCTGGGACAGCACTGTGTTGCACTCGTCAAGTATGGTCAAAGCTTTTCCCCCTCATGCTGCTGTGCGCGGCCGGCCCCAGCTGATCCGATGCATGGGCGCTGGATTTTGCCCACGCGGCTAAGAGTAAGAGGCGCGAGATTTGCCCAATGGTTCATTCAGGCAGGTGGAAGATGGGAGATGGAATGGTAGGGGGAGCTGTGGACTGCACGCCACGACCCGCTGCGGCCTAATCGCCCATTATTGCTGTCCGTGCATACGAGCGGCAGAGAGCTGAGTGGGAGCCAGGGAGCTGCTATGGCGCTGCGGGTGATGCCCAGCGGTTGATTGGGCCGCTGGCGCTGCCACCGCCTTGCTGTCGCCAGGCGCCCCCTGAATCCAGTGGCCGTAAGAGCGAATGGCTAGGTGCTGCCATGGATTCATTCCCTAACCGGACAGCAGGGAGGGCACATGGATGGGGGGAGGGTATTCACAGCGGCCTGTCGTGCTGGGGTCTGGGAATGCCTCGGCGCACGGAGGATGGGCCCCGTGGGCTGGAGGCAGCGGCCAAAGGGTGTGCAGCCTTGGGTGGGCGAAGACCCGGCGTGCTAGGTCTTGGTTTTGGCTTGTCCCAGTGAGTTGCGGGGCAGTAGTTGCTTCCCCATTGAGCCGGAGGCCAGTTGAATAAACGATTTTGGCGGAGGCACTCTCGGATGCTCGTGTGTGCGCGTGTGTGGAGTGCGCCGTATAGCATAGTTGACTCATGAAGACCAGAACAGCCGGACGATGGGGAAAGGAAGTAGCAAGGAGATGGGTGCTGTCTCAGCAATGTTGTCCGAGTTCCAAAGGGGTCAGGTAGCGGACGGCAGCGCGGGCGGGGGGGGGGGCAGGATCCGCGTGCCCCCGTCCTTCCGTAGTTGGCAGCGGCAGGCGTGCATTGGATTCCTCGTTTCATTGCTTCTTCCTCGATTGCACATATCGAGAAGGCGGGGACATGGTTACAGGATGGCAGAGATTTGGAGATGGATGCTAGCACGCCAAGTCCAAATGATGCTGGCTGATTCATTCACAGGTCAGGCGCCTAGCGTGTAAAGCCGCCTGCACGACGCCGCCCGCACGCCCCTGAGCCTCGCTCCCTGCTTCTGGCCGTGTGCAAACAAATGGGAGGTCAAGCTGAGAGCAACAACCGGAAAGCCTAAAACAGGACCGTATGTGAAGTCCAGAGCAGAAAGCTCGCGACCCGGGTCACCAGGTCCTCTTGTAAGCATGCATTCTTGAATGGGAGTGCGGAAGACAACAACGTCTGCACTTAACATTCGCATTCGCATCTAAGCATTTCAAGATACGGTAAGTGGCCGGGCCGCCTCTTCGGGCGGTTCCCTAGAGCCAACCACGCTGGAGGCCGCTTCCGTGACGGGGGGGGCTTGCAACAACACTCTGCACTACCACCACCTTAACTGCACAACTCAACGTAATGAGCAGGGACCTAACCAACCTCAACCATTCTGTATCACCGTGTACACAGACGAGTCTGAGCCTCTGAGGAGACCGACCTTTGTCCCCTTTCCCCGCAGGCACGGGTTCAGCACTTGGGCCCCTTGGCGGGGACACCTTGCTTGTCCCTCCCAGATCTCCCACAGCCCCACCATTCTACCGTATTAAGTTCTGCTCCCCAACTATGCTCTGGGGTTCTGCTGTTCCGGGGGCTAATCCTGACAGACCTTCATCATCTGGCCAGCCAAAGTTTGCACCCGCCACCTCAGGACTGCCGCCGGCCCCGCCACAAAACTCGCACACGTGTTCTATGGCACAAAATCAGGTTCCGTTTGCCTGCATGGCATACTTGACCACACCAGTCATTGCATACTTATGACCGGCTTTCTTGTAGCCCCGAAGGATAGCCCCGAAGGTACAATGCTGATGTAGTGATCAATAAACGCACAGCCCCGTGCAGACGAGACCTGGCCATGGCGGCCCGTGCTCCGGTACATGCGCGCATGCGTTTTGGAGACCCTAGATGCGTCCCAATCTCAGCAATCGTTGGTAAGCGCGGCCCCCTTGTGAAGCATCAAGGCGCCGACCACCAGCAACGCGCCACGCCCGTCACCCATTATGCGTTGCTTGTCCTATCCGGGTACACTCCCTGTGCGGAAAGTACGGTATCCAGTGTAGAAAACTGAACCGCATGCGCGCGTCCACCCCGCACGAAATTACGAGGTTGCACGAAGCCTGACACACCAACTGACATGCCGGCGCCGGGTGGGGTAGTGGCATGGACCACGAAGGCATGCGTTGACGGGTGCAGAAACACAAGGTGTCATCAACGTTTAATGTGTAAAATGTGCTATCAATGCTAGGATGCGCGATGCTACGTGAAGGAGACACGTCGCATGCTAGCCGACGACTAAAGCTGCCGCGACATTGCGCCCGCCCGAGCAACAACAGATCAACTACGCAGCCTGCGCCTCGCTCATGTTGGAGAGAGCACGCAGGCGCCTCTGTCACACCGCCGAGAGGCGGCCCGCACTCCAGCAGCTTCACTTCAGCAGCTGCTGCGCCAGCGCCGCACAGTCACAGCGGCGCTGCTACAGCTGCGCCATGCTTGGAAGGCGCCGCCTGCTACAGCCGCCGCACGGTGAACAGGTGCGCCGGCGCGCGGCCGCCCCTGCGTGTGCGGTACACAGCAAGCATGGTTGGCCGCCCGTTCGCCGACACGCTACACCCTCCCAACTGCGAGCCCACCAGCCCGTATCACGGCGGCACTGGCCCAATCGCGCCAAGCCGCCCGCCCCGCGCCAGGCGTGCTCTCATCACACCCGCATCGCCTCCTTCCCCATCAGATGGAAACGAGCCGACGGCACCAGACGCGCCCGCCCCGCGCCCGACAGCAACCCGCCCTACTGTCCCACGATCCCCCTTACTGCGTTGTCCTGCCCTCCCGGCTGGCCCGCCATGCTGCCCGCCATGCCGCCCACCCCACGGACCGCCCATCCCCCCGTGCCGCGCTCTCACCAAAAGGTCGGGTGCAGCTCCACGTGCGTCTCCTCCACGCCCTCCACCTGCCAGCCGGTGCCGGGGTGCGCCACACTCCGCAGCTCCGCCTCCGACACGCGTCTGCTGGGGGTGGTCCAAGACGGGCGGGGCGTCTGACCGCCACACGCAGTGCTTGTGCGCAGACAGCCACAGCAACGAGTTGCGATCACGGCCGGACGCGGCACGGCCGCCGCGCTGGACCGTGAGCAGCCCCTGCACGCAACACCGGCACGCCTGGAGCCCGCGCCCGCGCCCGCGCCCGCGCCCGCGCTCGCGCCCGCGCCCGCGCCCGCGCCCGCGCCCGCGCCCGTCTCCCACGTCCCAACCCACGCACGTGCCCGGGGCCGCCGCCGCCGCCTCACCTGGGCCCGCCCGGCCGCGTCTCCGCCTCGCTCATGCAGCTCATGTACAGCAGCCCGCCGGGGCGCAGCAGCCGCCGCAGGCAGGCCAGGTACGACTGGCGGTCCGCGTCGTTGAAGCTGTGGAAGGTGTAGGCATCCAGCACCACGTCGAACAGCGGCAGAGCCGAGGCGGCGGCGGCGGCAGAGCCAGCGGCACCGGTGGAGGTAGCGCTGGCGGTAGCGCTGGCGGCACCGGTGGAGGTAGCGCTGGCGGTAGCGGTCGCAGTACCGGTAGCGGTAGCACCGGTGGTCAGGGTGTCGGGCAGGCTGTCCGGCTGGCGCAGGTCCGCCACCGCCAGCTCCAGGCGGGAGGCGGGCAGGCCGCGCAGGCCGGCCTTGGTGTTCGCAAAGTCCAGGCAGCGCTGCACCTGCGGTGCATTGCATGCGCGCGCGCGGCACAGGCGTGTGAGGCAGGCGGCGCGCGATGCGGCGCGTGTCAGCGTGCGTCGAATCCGGCGGTGGGGGCGGTTGTGTGGCCAGGGTAGCACCGGTGAGGACGCAAGCCCGGCGCAGGGATGCCAGAATGCCAGTGGCCCCGCCCCGCCCCGTCACGCACCACGTCCACGGCGGTGACGTGCGCCTGCGGGCAGGCCTTGGCGATGAACAGCGCGTTGTCGCCGATGCCGCAGCCCGCGTCCAGCACCCGGCCGGCGAAGCAGCCGCGCAGGACGAGGTCGCGCACGAACTTCTGCGGCCTGCGCGGGCAGCAGGTCGAGCGAGGGAGGATTGACGATGGATGATGAATCGACCGATCGACAGCAGGTGTGGTGAAGGACGGCGGGCTCGTGCGGTGAAGGACGGCGCACGGTGCGGCAGGTCACGTCAAGGAGTGCGTTGAGGGCGTCCAGGAGGCGCACGCACTCGGGCGCGGCGCTGCGTGCTGGGACACGAATGGTGCCGCCGATGGCCCGTGTCCATTCGGAGCAGCACGTGCGCCTCCTAGCCCCATAGGCTCGCACAGGATGCTGATACCGCTGATGGCACCTGGCGTGCGGCGGTTCGGCTGTTGGCTCCCCTGCCACACACGCACACGCACACGCAGCCATGCATAGAAGCACGCACACACCTGTGGATCTCCCAAGGCGCCAGGCCCGTGCCAGCCACAGCCGCAATCAGCTGCCATGCAAGGGAGTTAGGGGCGGGGGCGCAAAGCGGGCGTTCAGCATGAGAGTTTCCCGAGCCCTCAGGGCCGGGAACAGAGGCTACGAACTCAGTTCTGAAACCGACGCGACTACAGGAGCGCCTGCCCCGCCGGTAGCCATGCCTGCATGGAGGCACCCGGCTTCACAGCGCGGCTGGTCGTTGAGTGGTCAAGCACGCACACGTTTGACATCATGATGCGGCTGGGACGGTGTTGTGCATCAAATCAACTACGTTGCTACCGTGTACCTACGCCAGTGCGTGTGCGTCGCACCTTTGGGTTGGGCGCGAACGGGTCCGCACCGCTTGCGAGGTTGCTGCTACCGAACACCTGGCGGCGGGAGGGCGGGCCGGAGGGCGGGGGGTTGAAGGGAATGGCGTGGGAGTGCCACATGCCGTGCATTGTGTGGCTCCACCGCCGTGCACGCATGTACGGCGGCATCCAAGGGAGCCGCCATTAATCAGGATGCCCAGCACCTCCCCATCTCGCACCCCACGCACACACGCCATAAGACATCCTAAACCGCCTCACAACACTCCACGCTGCCCCTTTGCGGCCCCCAAAATGAAGCCCCCTCCCTCGCACCACCTCCCCCGTCGGAAATGACTACCCCACCCCATCCCCCAATGCATCCTGCACCGCTTTCCCATCCATCCTTGCAACCTCTCTACCCCCGCCCTCTTGTTATGGGCCCGCAATGGCTTGCATTTGGCTGCGGAATGCACCACACCAATGCCCCCAACCCCACCCCGCCTCGCACCCGCGTTCGCAGCCCCCACCCCCCACCCCACCCGTCGCACCCTCCACCCTCCTACCTGATGGATGGCGTC
The DNA here is from genome assembly GCA_016834605.1 of Chlamydomonas incerta. Classification (NCBI taxonomy): domain Eukaryota; kingdom Viridiplantae; phylum Chlorophyta; class Chlorophyceae; order Chlamydomonadales; family Chlamydomonadaceae; genus Chlamydomonas; species Chlamydomonas incerta. Next base: position 759,451 of record JAEHOC010000039.1, read on the forward strand.
AATGGAGTGCAGCTGCTGCCGCAGCAGCAGCTGGCTGTTGCTGTTGCTGTGCGCGGGGCTGCACGACTGCGAGTCTGCGGACGCGCCAGAGGACGACACGCGACCTAGCGGCTGGTGTGGCTGCTGCGGCTGCTGCGGCTGCTGCGGCGGAAATGCGGGGGGCGCGGCAGCGGCCGGCGCCACCGCGAGGTTGTCACGGCCGGCCCCCTCTGCATCGCCTGCCGCGACCCGGCTCGCCGGCGCTGCCGCTGTTGCAGCAGCGGCAGTAGCGACACTGGCAGTAGGAGCGGCAGTAGCAGCGCCGGCACGCACCACGCGGTAGCTACGACGGAAGACGTCCAGCGCCGACACGCGGCCGCTGCTGCCGCCCTGCGCGCCCAGCAGCAGCGTCAGCACCTCCTCCTCCTCGGAGGCGGGCGAGGGCAGGATGCCCTGCACCGCCAGAGCCGAGCCGGAGGCCGCGGCGGGGCGCACGCCGTCGGCGATCCGCGGGCTGGGGGAGTGCGGCGCCGCGGGCGCCGGCGCCGGAGGCAGCGGCGGCAGGGCTGCCGCCTGGGGTTGTTGCTGGTGCGGGTGCGGGTGCGGGTGCGGGTGCTGCGGGTGCTGGCTGTGGTGTTGGTGTTGGTGTTGGTGCGGCGCGTTGGGGTGGGCGGCGAGTGGCTGGGCGCTGGCGTGCGCGCGGACCGGCGGCGTCGGGTCGTGCGTGCTGCGAAGGCCGTGATGCTGCAGGTGGTGCTGCGGCTGCTGGTGTGGCTGGTGGTGTGGGTGCTGCTGCTGGTGCGGGTGCGAGTGCGAGTGGTGGTGGGTATGGGACAATGGCGCAGCTGCACTCGATGCCACCGCCGCTGTCGCGGCGGCTGCTCCTGCGGCTGCCTCAGCGACTGGCAGCGCAGCACGCCCGCTTGCGTTGCCGCCGAAACCACCTGACGCGACCTCGCCGCTGCTCGCCTCCATGGCTGCACTGGCACCCGCGTCCACCGCACCCTGCACAGCCTCATCCGCGCCCGGCGCTGGCTGTTGCATTGTGGCTGCAGCGCCGGTGCTGCCGGGCTGCTGTGCGTGCGGGTACAGCGTGTGTGGCAGGTGGTGGGGGAGGCGCGGGTGGTTGGCACCGGCCGGCGGCGCCGTGAAATCGGGGGCGGCTGCGCTGCCCTGCCGCGATAACGCGCGGGCGGCGCCCGAGGCCGCGCCTGCCAAGGGCTCGGGCGAAGGCGCATGGGCGGCTGTGGCTGCCGCTGCTGCAGCGGCGCCGGCCAGATCACGCGGCGCGCCGCCGCTGGGGCCTGCCGCCGCTCCGCCGCCGCCGCCGCCGCCGGCTGGGGCATGCCCGGGTCCGCCGCCGGCGCCGCTGCCGCTGATGCGGTAGGGTGAGGCCGTGGCGCTGAAGGCCGCGAGCTCGCCCTCGAGCGGGAGCAGGGGCGCCGGGCCGAAGGCAGCCGCGCCGTGTGGCGAGACGGCGGTGCCATCGGGCGCGTAGAGGCTCGCCGCGGGCGACAGCGACAGCGATGCGGAGGAAGCGGCGGAGAGCTGCTCGTGGCCCGGGTCAGCCACCGTCAGGGGCTGTGGCCAGGACGCCTGAGCGCCCATGGCGCCCGGCTGCTGTTGCGGCTGCTGGTGGTGTGACGGGGGCGGGTGCCGCGGCGGGTGCGCTCCTGAGGCGTGCGCTGGCCGGCCTGCAATCGCTCCGAGCGCGGCGTGCGCCGCAACCATTTGTGGCAGTAATTGTCTTGTGGCCCAATCCTCGGCGAAACGGAGTCAGGCGCGGGCGGGCGGACAACCGTGGTCGATGCCAACGAGCGTCGCCCTCTCGTGCGCCCGGGAATCGGGCGCCGCTAAGGTGCACGCAGTAGTGTCTGTGAGACTGCAAGCGCCAGTGATGGCCCTGCCAGCCGTGAGGTGCCCCGTCAGAACAGAAGCACCGTTTCGAAAAACTTCCGGCACGCAACCCAGGATGACCAGGAAGTCAAATAAATCAACGTAATATGTAGTCCCAAACCATAGGTGAACGCTGGCTCAGAACTGCTGCCGTGCTGGTGCGGAACAGGTCGCTGACTCCAAAATCTCCGGCCTCAACGGCGACGGCGGAAATAGCCTATAATGAATGTTTGGATGCGGCCTAGGGCATGACACAGAAGAGGCCGCCTAATAAAGTTATCTAATAAAGTTATCGGGACTTCGCGCAGGGAAGACCCGGCTCAACCGAGCGCTTTGATGTTATACTGCGTGATTGATAAGTATGCCTGCCGCTTGCCCGACACTTGCAACGTGTCCGGGCGACTCGCGCAGATCTTACCATGCCCATGCCCACGAGGCCACGACGCCGTGCCGCCGGCTCCCTCCCGGGACGCCGCCGCACCGCGGAGCAGCATTGCAGCCCCACCTGCATTGCAGCCCCACTGGCCGGGCATTGAGGCTGAGGTGTGGTGTACTCATCGGATAGCCACGCGTTTCCGTACACGCACCTCTTCCGACGCCTGCCGACGCCTTGTGCATTTGCAAGAGAAGATGAAAAGACCCCAGGTCTCTCAGCACGTCCGCTCACGTGTCCATTCCGCAGGGGCCACTCCGCGTAATTGAGTCTGGGATTTCACCTTTCTCCAGTGGAAATGCCAATCTTCATCCCTTGCCCTGTCCCATCCATCAATCTCAGGGGGATCACCCAAGGGGGGCACTCTTCCTCAACCAGAGGTCCGGTACTCAGGTGTTCCTCCTAGCTGCCGCGCATCCAACGCGTGAACATGTTCAGATGTTCTCACAATCTCACCCTCTTCACCTCTTGCAACACACCCTGGGATTGCCACGTCAATGGGGGGCTGTGCGCGTTCAGGGGTACATCCGGGACAGTCCGCGCAAATGGGTGCGAGTTTGCAATCGCTGCCTTGCGTTATTCCTTCTGACAAGTTCACACAGGCCTCCCTCCATCGAGCCCATTCCGTGTGTTATCATGGACCCACTCATCACACGCACCCTCCACCGTTCAAATTGGGACCAACGGTCCAACGCTTTATGACCGCGGTGTCCGTGTCCGCTTCTGCAGCCTTACTGCCGCCGGCAGCGCCAGGGGATCTTTCCTGGCCGTTTCCAAATCACTCACTACCAGACGTCTGGCACACGCTCAATCACATAGGGCATACGCCACAGTCTGCACAATCATGTATGAGCACTCGTATGAAGGCCCATTGATGCTTTTCCATGCGATGGGCATTATCAAGAGTCGCTGCCGCCGAGCCATCTGCTCCGTCCAAGCCACGCAGTGTAATGACTCACGCATTTCATGCCACCTCGCTTGCTCCGCTCGAATACTTGGGTGCACAGTTGTGCAGCGGTCACAGTTGTTCAGCTATAAACCAGGCATGCATTAGTCTTTGCGAGACATCCGTTGTCACAGGTAAATCATCGCCCTGCTTATCCCTTGTCCTTGCGCGCGCACAACGCACGCGCCCATGCATCGGCTGTAAACCCTTCTTGGTACATCACCTGCACACAGTAATGAATATCTTATCCAGCCGTGGCCATGCTATAAATTAACGCTTCCCACGTCGGTCTCAAGCACACTAGCACCTCGCAGAGCTAAGACGACACTTACTGCCACAGCAAGCAAGAAATCACAGCTGCACAATTGGAAAGCACAACACACATTGGTACTCCAGCCAACGGTGACTGCCTGTATGCATCACGCATACGTCAGGTGCCAGGCGGATCTTGCGCACATAAGTCTGTACACACATACCGTACCCATACGTAACCTTACTTGATAGCATCACAGATCATTGCAAATGCAGTAACTAACAGTACCGATTGATCCCGAACCAACCAGCACTCATGATGCCAGCCCGCCACCCGGCATGCTGCCTGTGGCGGGCGAATGCCAGATGCTTACGATCTCATACGTGTGCGCACGCTGCCATCCAAAGGACCAGTGCATCGCGACCGTGCTGGCGCCACAAATCTTCCCTGTCCCTTCTTGTACTGTCGCATTCATAAGGCTCGCGAAAACAGACCACACCGTACAACACACAGCTCGCTACCGGTCGGGTGCCCGGCACAGCCGAGTGCGCTGACACAGCCAATGCGAAGAGCAAATAGCTGACATTGCACCCTGTGTCACATGCCAGGGAAAAGAATACACGCTCCATCCACACTAAGCAGACCCCCTTGTCCCCTTGTTGGCCTTGTTGCCCGCGCGGCGGCCGCAAGACGCAGCAATGCGTAAACGTTCGCCTACTGGGGCGAGGGAGGGACACGTCGCTGCGCAGCCGTAGCGCCGGCAGCCGTGTGGATTCCTGACTCGCACCACAGTCGCCAAGACCGTTGTCGGCTGCCGGCGCCGCGAACCGCCAGGCCGCGAGTAATACGACGGCAGCCGCTTGTAGGCCATCCTGTGTTGGCGCTACTATGGCCTGGTCGCTTCCAGGGACTCCGCGCGCCGTAAGGCTGCAGGCCTGTTAGACTGCTGCTGTGCTGTGTGGTGCGGCCACACTCACAGCTTGCGCACCGTAAACAGCCTCGACACGGCCCGTCCGCCCCTGTGTGTGCAGCACACCGCAAGCACGCGGGACTGTCAGATGATAAGCCATAGACGTGGGCACGAGGCGTGGGCACGAGGCCGTGCGTTTTTATGAGCCGTTCGCGTGCCCCACAGCAAGCAAAAAAGCATCGATCAATAGCTAAAGCGCGCTTGCATTTGCACACGCCCTCGTGCCGGCTGCTGACATACTGTACGGCCAGGTGCGGCTCGATGCCGACGCACCGCCGCGCACCGATTCTAATCACACCGGCATCCCCAAGCCACCGACGAACGGCAGTCAGCGCGATGGCGCTTGGCCCCTGCCTGCCCGGCAGCACCACGCTCTCCGCGCGCCCACGGCTCCTCCTGCTCCTATAGCCCAAGGCCCCGAGCGCCGCCGTGCCCTCAATGGCGTGCTGACCAGAAGATGCGCGGCTTTGAGACAGAGCCTGGATCTTGAAGATCCGAATAGTACTACTGCACTTCACTCACCAGAAGGTGGGGTGCAGCTCGATGATGGAGTCCTCAATCACCTCCACCTCCCAGCCCGACATGCGGTTGAACACAGCCAGCAGCTCCGCCACCGCCACCCGGCTGCACGTGGGCATGCGCGGGATTCAGGAATCAGGAATCAGTGGGGGAATAATCAAGCTTGTGAGGGCGCATGCGGGCGCATGTGTCGCGATGCCTGATAATCTTTGGGCGCCCCTCCGATCCAGTTTAAGCTTTCGAGCACCCATGCAAAGCAAGGGCGGTACACACACGCGTGCCACCCACCCACCCCGCCGACTGCCCTGCCCGGGGCTGCCCGTGATCCGGCGCCTCCCCTTCCCCGCCTCACCGTGGCCCGCCCGGCCGGGTCTCCGCCTCGCTCATGCAGTTCACGAACAGCTTGCCGCCGGGGCGTATCAGCCGCCGCAGGCTGGCGACGTAGAGCTCGCGGTCGCTGTCGCTGAAGCAATGGAAGGTGGAGGAGTCGAGCACCACGTCGAAGGCGCCGTCGGCCGCGGGGCTGGAGATGCACGCGGCCTGGCGCTCCGGCACCGGCTCCGTCAGGCTGGCGGTCTGTGCGCGTGGTGCGTGTGCGTGGTTGTTAGAGAGCGCATGTAAAAGACAGTGAAACGCCACAGGGAGGCCCTAGGGCGTGCGGACTGGTGCGGGAAGCTCTGAGGGTGTGGGCGGCGCCCGCATGGGATCCAGACACGATGAGAGGCCACCATAAGCCACCAACACGTCCAATGTTCCGGCCAGTTGTATACGAATATACAATCCCTGTTCGAGACAGGGCTGGACCCTTCCATATGAACGCGACATTACAAAGAAGGGACAAAGACCAATATGCCTCGCGTTAGTCTAGTGAAGTCCACCCCAGCTCTTTCCTGTCCACCCTGCCCCGTTGCTGGTGATTGATCTCGCTGTGACAGCCTTTGTGCGGCGAGGAGGAGGCTGCGGAGCAGACCGCTTACGCGGCGTTCGACGCATCCCGTCGGTGCCCTGGGCTCTCTACTCTAGCACAAGCACCGCCATCCACACACCTCGAGCGTGACCATGCCGTGGGTCATGCGGCGCAGACCCGCCTTTGCCGTGGCAAACGCCACACATCGCGGCGACTGTGCGAGGCAGGTGGCAAATTAAACAAACAAAGTGTGGCGTGAGCTTTGTGCGCACCGCGGTCACCAGTGTGGGGGATCCCGAAGCCCCAGGCCACACGCGCCAATGTCCATGTCGCCGACCTCCGGAACCCAAGCGTTGCCCCGATGCGGACAGACAGTTGTCGTCCCGCCCCGGCACGCACCACGTCCACGGCGGTGACGTGCGCCTGCGGGCAGGCCTTGGCGATGAACAGCGCGTTGTCGCCGATGCCGCAGCCCGCGTCCAGCACCCGGCCGGCGAAGCAGCCGCGCAGCACGAGGTCGCGCACGAACTTCTGCGGCCTGCGCGGGCAGGCAGGTCGAGCGAGGGATGATTGATGATGAATCGACCGATCGACATCAGCGCGCGGCGTGGCGGCGGACGGGACAGCGCGAGCCCGTGATGTTGGTGGTGGCGCCGCGCACACCCACAGCGCAGGGGTGAGGCTGGCGGGCTGGTGGACACTACGGAGTGCCGACCACCGCGTGTGCGCTTACCGATGGATCTCCCAGGGGGCCAGGCCAGTCCCGCTGATTCTTGTTAGCATCTGCGGGCGCGTCACGCATGTGTGCCAGGGCAGCGGGCATTTACTGCAACTCCCTGTCCGCGTAACCCGGCGCGGCTACAAGCAGTGCTGCGTACATATTTCACAAGGCGACCGCCAGCACATCAAACGCACCCCAACACTCCAGGTCCAGCACGGAAACGGCAGCGGGTGCGGCTCGCGGCGCGACACGCAAGTCCGACTGTCTCGGTGACGCCTACCTTCACGCTCGGCGCGCCCAGTACGTGGTAGCGCTCTGAAGCGACAGCCGCGTGCACAGTTTCTATCGTCAGCGCAGCCGGGAGCGATTCTCCCGCTCCTGGAATGTCAAGCATCTCCCACAGCGTCTCCTCGGTAAAGCTGTTCATCAGCTGCATATCGTCTGTAGCAAGCGAGTCATGGCTCGCGTTTGCACTGATATAGCTAGAGAGGCGTGAGGGCTGCTGGGGCGCATCCGTGTCCGAGTTGTCTGCTACTAGCGTCACGGCGTCTTCAGCTATTGATTTTGCAGCTGGCACATCCACTGTGCGCATAGTTGCAGTTGCAGTTTTGGGTAAAGAATCCATCGCCTGCCCTCGAAATTTGCCTGAGAGCGTTCCTGTCTAGTACATCTTGTGGCTGATACCTATTTGATGCAGGAGTGTTGTTTGGGGTGCGTCGGTGCGAGGGCTGCGCACAATCAGCACCCCGGGCCCTGGTGCGTGCCCATGCGAGCGAGAGGGTTTGCGCGGGCCAACTTGCCATGTTTTGGGCGAAGCACTGCGCATCCATTTGCAATACTAACAAAACGCGAAGCACCTGTGTTGATGCAAGCGTCGACGTGGTCCAAGGGAAAGCTTGCCGTGCGCGGCCGCTGTCAATCGTTTAAGTCTCACAGGGGAATAGTTGCAGCAATGGCCACCCCAAGCAAGATTCACTTTGCCACTGGGAACAAGAAGAAGCTCGAGGAGGTGGGAGCGTCCGGAACCGGGGCACTCGGCGAGGCACGCTGCGTGCCGTCGACCTCGGCAGCCTGCTGCGAGCAGTCACCAATGCAACTGCACCCCGAATCCCCTGATGCCAAACACAACGATGAACAAATTTCAGGTGAATGCCATCCTCGCTGCTGGCGCCGAACTGCCATTTGAGGTGGTGGCCGCCAAGCTCGACTTGCCAGAGCTGCAGGTGACTGAGACTGGGCGGCCTCAGTGGGGAATGCGACTTGGTGGGCTCACGTGACTGCTTCTGCCGCACTACCAATGCACATAACGAGGACGCCGTTATTGTTGTTGTCGTTGTGGGGATACGGTAGCTGTAGATCTGTTGGATCGTTTTGCATCGCCATCCCATGCAGCGCGCCGCAGATGTGGTCGTGGCCATGCAATGCAGGGCGAGCCTGAAGAGATCTCCAAGGAGAAGTGCCGCATGGCGGCCAAGATGGTGCGTGGGTGTCAACAAGCTAGCCTGCTGAGAACCGCTGCGCAACCAGTCAGGAGCCGACCTCGTCAGGAGCAAGCAGGAACTAGCTAGCTGGGGTCGGGCTTGTGGGATGATGAGATGACCATGCAAGCTCAGAGCTCGCGGGAAGGATCGGATCGGATGGGGGTAGCGCAATGGATGCGGCGCCGCGCCGCGACGTTGGCGCTGTAATTGGGGAGTTGTGGGGGGTATGAGTGGGTGGCACGCCCGGAGCTGCAGGGATGAAGCCAGACGTGGGCGTCGGTCCGACAGGTGCCTCGCAGATGCCTGAACGCTTGTGCGTGTGTCCAACTGCAGCTGGGTGGGGGAGCTGTTACACGTGCTTGGGCTTGCCTTGTGCCGGTGGCCCTGACGCTGGTGTGACTATTTGTTGCCGTTGCTGCAGGTGGGCGGCGCGGTCATGGTGGAAGACACATCTCTGTGTTTCAACGCGCTGCACGGGCTGCCAGGTAGGATCACGCAACTCGAGGTGGCCGCACTCCGAACGGAAATAGAGGCCAGTGAATTGATGCCGTGGCGGGTTGGGGACGAGGGCTCAGCACGCCATGCTATCGAGCGCCGCCTGCGGAGGAGCTTGCGGGAGGCCGCTGGGGCAGCCACCCGGCCAGCTGCAACCACGCAACACTGGGCCCCCTTGCTCAACCCCAATCAGGCCCCTACATTAAGTGGTTCCTGGAGAAGCTGGGGCACGACGGCCTCAATCGCATGCTGGGTGAGTGAGTGGGCAACTGCTGGTGTGGTGGATGACGTGGCCAGTGCCGCATTGCGAAGAGTGGTAGTGCTATGACGCGACGGCCGAGCGCACAGACTCCCTCATGAGCGCTCCCGGGAACGACTCCCCGGCAAGCAGCATCTCGAGCTTCACATCGTAATACGTGATCCAGGATTGGTGGCGCACCAGTTTGCAATTGAGAAGCTGGAAGGGCGCGAGGGCGGCGCCGGCACATTGACATTACCAAGCGGTCAGCTAGCGTCACTGAGTCAGCTGCATCCATTTTCGGCTGTTGATAACCTGCGGCATGCCGGCGAGCATGCAGCCACGACAGCATGGGTCGGTGCACCCGAGACGGGGCTGATGTGTTGCGCTACCCTTGGCCGATTGGCCAAATGATTGCACAGCCAAAGCAAGCATGCACTGGCCGCGACACAGCGCTGCAGCAGACTGGTGCCTGGACCCATGTCGTGCCGGCGCCACTTTCCTAACCTTCCTGCTCCCGCGCTCGTGTCCTCTCCCTACACAGCTGGCTTTGAGGACAAGTCCGCGTACGCGCAGTGCATCTTCTCCTACACGCCCGGTGGGTGGCGCGTGACAGGCTGGCGTGGGTGTGGGGCTCACAACCAGCGCAACACAACCTGCTGGTGTGTTGGGTCGAAATAGAGGTGGCCGCTCCGGGGCAATGTCACGGGCCGCGGTTTTGATCCACTGGGCATCGACCGTAGGAATCAGGATAGGCCACACTGCCATCTGACAGCCGACATTGAACCATGCATCATGCACTCCTTGCAATATCTTACGACCTAACCACATGTGGCTACCAGGGCCGGACACGGAGCCCATCGTGTTTGTGGGGCGGACAGAAGGCCGCATCGTGCAGGCGCGCGGCCCCACTGACTTTGGCTGGGACCCCGTCTTCCTGCCCGATGGTGAGCGTCGTAAAGAGCACGTGTGATTATGTGCGATCGACGCAAGGCGCACTGACCACGCACAACGACAATTCGCTTAGCGGCAGGTCCTCGGCTTTGTCGGTGCCTGCTTGACTGCGACGGGATGGCAAGGGAGCGGCAAACACGGGAGTCATGTGTTGCACCACGTATGTTGGAAGAGCGGCCCAAGGTCTCAAACTGCACGCCTGCTGGCTTGTTTCGTAGGCTTCAACGAGACGTACGCAGAGATGGACAAGACTACCAAGAACACGATCAGCCACCGGTGAGCTGCACCGCGCCCACCTGCCTGCCCTGACTGTGCGAGGGATTATGACTGGCGGGCGGGCCGTCACGTTACACGGCACTGCTTAAGCCGGCGCCAGGATGCTTTGCTGCTTCAGCCGCGCGTGCATGCCTGAGAGCGGCAGTGCGGGCTGGGAGTGTGGGCAATCGTGGTGGCAGGCATGTACCGTATAGGTGATCCATACGCCCGATGTCGTGATCACAACGGTCGTGTGCGATCTGTTGCAGGTACCGGTCTCTGGACAAGCTGCGCGCATATCTGATGTCGCATGCCGCCAGCAAGTAAACTGCGGAGCGCTCGTGGACCCGGCGGGGAGCGAGTCGCTGCGAGTCGCGCTAGGAGGGCAGGTTCAGGCGCTGTGCTTGGCTGTGCAGCAGGCAGGAGTGCGGCTCGGCTTGCGGCAGAGCATATTGGTTCGCACCAAACGGCATGATGCTGGCGGCGCATTGCACGGTGCTAGCTGGCCGGATTTGGAGTTGGACGGGAGTGGGCTTGAAGCGGAGTTCGTGTCGTCGGGTGCGTACGGTTTTGGCAAGGGCGGAGCTGGTAGTGAATGAGTGGAAAGGGAGATTGATTCTTCATACCAATTATCAAGCAAGTCCGCGTGCCGGCTCTCTATGCCCATCGAAACGCCGCCTCGACGCCGCCTGAATGGGCAACCCAGCCTGTCCCCCGTAGTTTCGAAACATGCACCGGTGCGGAATCCCACTGTCCCTGCACAACGAAAACCCACGCCACGTACGCCGCCGCCACGCTCATTCAGCTCAACCACTCATCGCCCATGCACACGCACACACACGCACAACTAACGCACGCGCGCACGCACCGGTTTGATGTCGCGGTGCACGATGCCGTGGGCGTGCAGGTGCGCCAGCGCCGTGAGCAGCGGGTAGAGCACCAGGTGGAGCACCTGGAACTCGCTCATGCGGCCGCCCAGCTCCATGCGTTTGTGTAACAGATAGTATGGCAAGAGAGGCGTAGAGCTGCCTTTGGTCCGACGTAGGGATCCCTCATCGTCAGAGTCAGGGGTACCCCCGTCAGGGCGTAACTCGCAAGGCCCACAATTTAGAAGCTAATAATTTCAAGCCCAAATGAAGAAGACATTGATGATCGCACCCGATCGCATTCGCGCATAGGTGAACGCAACAGGTCAACCCGCGGTCAACACAAATTGGGCAACGCGGAGCTGAACGCGGAGCAAAGAATAGGCCTCGATTTCGCTACGTACTGAATGCTTAGCTCACAATTATGCTTCAGTGGTTGCTTGGGCGTGGTAAACGACGAGGCTCGGAGCGCGTCGACGATGTTGCGGTCCCGCGGGCGCAGTCCGCGAACGCGAGCCCCGTCGCCGCGCGGGTAGATGCAGCTCGCAGACGTGGCTCCGAGAATCCGTCACACCAGTTCAGTGATGGGTTGCTCGGCGTCGCGCCGCTGAGCCGGACCTGCGTGTCACCCAGCACGAACCCCTCGAGGCGAAGCCGCGACGGCGCGACTGGCCCGACCAAGCGGCCAGCAGCTCCTGATGATCCCGCATTGCCGATGCGTGGCTGCGCACGAGGCACTAAGAGCGGTGTGGATCAAACAGACAGGCCGCCGCTGTCGTCGCCACGCCCCGCGAAGCGTCAGCGGGGGCCGCAGCAGCCGACAGCGGGCGCCGATCAGGGCGGTCCCGATGACGCCGCCCCCGGCCTCTCGTCGCTGCGGGATCTGCGAATCGCAGCAGATGTCGTACAGGATGCGCTGGCTCGGCGCCGGCCGCATGGCAGCTCCAGCGCAACCCATCTTCCACAGCGCTGCGCACCGGGGGCCGCTGCTGGGGGCCGCGTTGCACCCCTGGCTCGGGCACGCAGCCCAGCCCGGGTGCATTCCCGGTCTCAAACCGTGCCTGCAGTCGCAGCCGCAGCCGGGGCCCAGCCGGCATGCGCCCTCGACCGCGAGGGGCGGCTCCGACACCCGCCCTCGTTAGGGGCGGCCGGGGCTAGCAGGACTGCTAGCGCGGCAGCTGCGGAACGCGACGCAGCGATTAGGAAGGCCTCCGGGGCAGCCAGTGCGCCAGCAGCTGCCTCAGCAGTCGCAGCGCCTGCTGCCCCCGAATGGCCGCCTGCAGCGGGCAGGCCAACGGCCGACAAGGTGGTGGTTGATGCTCGGCCGCACAGCCGCAGGACCTGCAGTCAGGGGCCTGAAGCTTGTGTTGCAGCACCCGCCGCGGCCATGGGCAAGCGCGTCACGGATGCTGAAACGTCCGCTGCAGCTCCCTCCTCAGAGCCGCCGGGTATTCCCTCTGGACCTCCCATGCGGCGAGGCTCGACAGCTGCACAGGACGCCGATCAGGTGCGGTCTGGCCGCCGGAGAGGTGGCTCCGGGGATGCAGCGCCGTCACGGCCGCATGTGGCCATCAGCCGGGCTGGCCTGCGTCGGCAGCAGCGACAGCAACAGCAACAACAAGGACGGGGACGGCCCCGCCAGCCGCAAGAGCAGCTGCAGCAACAGCCGCAGGAGCAGCAGCACCCAGATCAGCAACTGGGGCAGCAGATGGGCGAGCAGCAGCCCGCACCCGAGCTCCCATCCTCCAACGCCGCCTACCCGCGCCTGACACTGGCGGTGCGCGAGGGGCAGCGCTGGTGGCCGCACCTGGCGAGCGTGTCGCTGGCGGCGCGGGCGGCCCGCGCTGCGGCGAACGCCGCTGCCCTGGCTGCCCTGGAAAGGGAGGCCGTGCAGCTGGAGGAGGCGGACGCGGGAGTGGGCGCGGTGGGCCGGGCAGGCCAGCCCGCAGCGTGCCAGGGAGGGCAGGGGCCCGCGCTGCGGGCTGCCGGCGCGACGGCGAGGCGCGCCAGGCCTGCAGCAGGCTGCCCTGACACCAGCGCTCTCACGAGCAGGGCCAGTGGCGCTGGCGCAAATGCTGATGCTGACGCTGAGGTTGCTGCTGACGTCGTGGCCGGGGGGCTTGCTGGCCGCAGAAGGGGGCTGGCGGCAGCAGCGGTGCCCGCGCCGGCGCAGGAGCAGACGCTGTCCCGAGGGCGGCGGCCGGGGGAGCCGGCGAAGCGGCTGAAGCTGCAGCCCGCGCCCAGCCACAGCAATGTCGGCGGGGACGCGGGCAGCTCCGCCGCAGGCGCCCTGGCTGCCGCACCTGCTGCCGCGGCTGTTGCGCCGGGCCTCAAGCCGTCAGCGTTGGACGCGGGGGCGACACAAGGCTGCATGCTGTCGGCCCGCTGCCGCCCGGCGGTATGGCTGCCGGGCGGGCGCCCTGCCGCGGGGCTGAGCCACCCGCCCCTGCGTGACTACCTGGTGGGGGCCGGCAGCCACACGGCCAGCGCTGTTTGCGGCGCCATCCGCGGCGGCGGCGGCGGCGGCGGAAGTGTTGGCTCGGATGCAGGCTTGAGCGCAGCGGCGCCAGCCGCCGCCGGCAGGCGGCAGCGGTTTGCTGCGTTGCGCGGCGGCCCCGCCGCTGCCCCCACTTCGCCCCGCGCAACAGCAGCAGAGATGGGAACGGGCCCTGCCGCCGCAGCACCCACAGCAGCGCCCGGGGCGGGAGGGCCCGCCGCTGGCTGCGGCCAGGGCGCACGGGCCGCGGAGCTGGCGCTGCTGCGCTGCCCCCACCCCGGCTGGGCGGTCCGGGCCACGGCTGGGGACGCGGGTGGTGACGCCGGGCGCTACTGGTGGCCGGGGGTGCTCACGGCTCGGCGGCTGGGCACGGGCGTGACCAGCCTGCCACTTGAGCAGCCCTACATGGCGGCGTGGTTCCGGTCGCTGCTGAGCAGCGGCGCGGGAGCGAAGGCGCCGCAGCAGTGCCAAGTGCGGGTGCAGGTGCGGAGGCAGTGCGGTTGCATGAGCTGTGGTGTGGGCCGGGTCGCAGTGGCGTAAGTGTGTTGGGCAAGATATGGGGCGTCGCTGGCCGCTGGGGGGTGGGGGACAGTTTGTGAATACGGTCTCTGCCCATCTTAAACACAGCCAACCAAACGGGGTCGGTGGCTGGTGTGTATGGGGGGAAGGCGGCTTGAAGGTGGGAAGATGAAGCGTCACTACAATTCCTGCAGGTGGAGCTGGATGGCGTGCTGCTCCTGCAAGACACTGCCGCACCCCTGCAACAGCCTCACCAGCAGCCGCCGCCTCACCAACAGCACAAACAGCGTCAGAAGCCGCAAGGGCCACTCGTGTTTGAGGCGCTACTGAAGCGCTCCCGCGACGTGCCGTCCGGCGGCCGCGTGTTCGGTGTGCCCCCGGAGCTGCTGGCGGGCAGGTGCGTGTGCACTGCTGTTACCGGGCGGCTAGGCGGCTAGTATGCTGTCGGGCAAACGAGGGAAGGAGATTTAGTCGCTGGTACAGTGCCGCGGCGATATAGGGCAAGTACGGCACCTGTGGTACCCGGGCCTGTGCGGGCAGCGGCTTTCATGAGGTGGGGCTGAGGTCAGACCCGGAGCCGAAGCGATCGGGCATCAAGTCTCGCGCCGCCTCTTTGATTTCGCCTGCCTTGACGCGCGCGTGCGGTCGCAGGTACGTGCGCGGCTGGCGGCGGGAGATGGGGCGCCGCAGCACCGCCAACCAGGGCGGCGGCGGCGGCAGCCCAGTCGGCACCGGACCCCTCGAGCAGGAGGCCGGCAGCAGGCCGCCCGAGCCCGAGGGGCGCCTCGCCAGCCGCCGGGAGGAGCAGCCGGGCGCCTCTCGCAAAGGCGGCTCAGCCTCTGCAGCCGGGGCCAGACCTGCAGACGCCGCCGCGGCGGCGGCGGCTGGCGCCGCTGCCCCAGCTGGCGCCGCGATGGGCGGCAGCCGTGGTGGGCTGCGGCGGCGGCAGTCGGCTCCAGCAGATCTGGATCCAAATTCAGGATCGTCGCGGGTGCCGCCGCCGCCATTGCCGCCAGCGGCAGCGGCCGCCACCAGCCGCCGTGCCGGTTTGCGCGGGACGCTGCCGGACGCAGCCACCTTGGTGGCGCCGGCGCCGGCAACATCACAAGCGGCCACCTCACCATCTGGCGAGGGGCGTCCCCGTCGGGCCACATCCATCAAGCGGCCGCGGTGGGACTCAGAGGCTGAGGCTAGGAACGCGGCGGGCAGCATGGGCGCATCCGAGCCCGTCCCGCCGGCAGCGCGCGAGCGGGGCCCTGGGACGGTGCTGCTAACGCTTGTGCTTTCAACACATAACCCCACAAAGATTGTGTGAGGCTGCGCTGCATTAACTGTTGCGAAGGCGTTTGCATGCGTATTATGCATGGTACTTGGCTGCAGGTCGATCCAGACGGTATCAAGTGTTAGAGATCACTAGCCGCAAGGTATCACGGTGTATGCGCTATTATCAATTCAATAATGCCCTGCTAGGAAATTACAGACACACTGCAGTAGGCCGCCAGCAGATCTGTGCTACGGTACCTGGTGCCCACGCCCGGTCGTTTCCTAAAGCGCAATGCATCGATTGGATCCAAGAGCGGAGTGTCGATACACACGTGGTGTCTGCACAGGCTGAAAGGGCGGTGGAGGAGTGAGCTTGGGAATGGGGATGCTCAACGAGGGTAGCAGGTGTGAAGACCCCACGGCCGTGCCGCAAGGCTGTGAGGGGCACTGGTGGCCTCACGGGCGCGCCCGTGTGTTGCACTTCACGCATTTACGCGGTTGATCTAATACGGTAATGGGAATTGCGCGCACGGCAATGAGGACACGTCTTGTCCCAATCATCTGCGGTATGACTGCTGGCCTCCCCTGGTGCCGCCAGCATGCTCACAGTGATGAGTACACTCACGCACGCGGTCCCGCCCCGCAGTACATGAGTACGTGACTGTCAACAAGGAGCTGCCTTTTCCATGGTCCCCATGCAATCCCCCTCCCCTGTTTGAGCAAGGGCGTGGGCCCAGGGCTCGTATCTGAATGATGATTAAAAAATTTAAGCTTGACTCAAACATGAAAGCGAAGTGCTTTCGAAACGCGAACGCGAATATGCGTAATCATGTGTCGTTGTAGTCGCTAGCACGCATAGAAGGCCGGTGAGCAAGACTCAGATACAGCAGAAAGTCCAGCGGTAAGGGACCGGAAAGTCTGGCCCCAAGCATACCCCCTAAAACAAGATACGAGCCCTGGGCGTGGGTGTCGCGCGGTCATGGCGCGTGGGCCATGGAGGTGCGACGGTGTGCCCTGGTGGTGGCCTGAGCCTCGTACTGAGCGGCGGCCTCCCGTACTGAGCGGCGGTCCGGGGGGTGATGCTGCCCTTGGGCCGCTCCCCACCCCCGCAGCCCAGGCGCCGCGCCCCACCCGCACAGAGCGGCCACCATCCAGTGATGGGACCGCCTTTGCCTCAATGCTTTCAGGAACTTGGTGTAAGTTGGGCCGCATGCCGCATAAAATGATACGACATGGGCAGCACCGGAATCAGCAGTTTTCCCGGAAGATAACACCATCATATGCACCTCGACGGCCTTATTGGACCAGAATTGGACTATCGGCATTCCTCGCTGTAAAGATGCCTGTAAAGTTGCGACGCCATGTTCCTGCCGAATTCCAAACCGTCGTAGCCCTCCGCCGAGCTGACTTGCTGGACGAACGCTCGCGATGTCCTTAGAATACTCTGGTCTACCGCTTGAGCCGGCGGGGGCTGTGGCAGTGGGCCGAGCACCGGGTGCGTCTGTGCAGCGCAAGCACATCTCCAGCGACCGGGGCCACGTCCGAAAGCGCCCTTGGCGGTATGCGGCCGTCAATGCACGGACGAGTACAGCTTCGTGTCATTATCCCATGCTGAAGGGACAGCTCGTGCGTCTACGGGCTGCTGCTGACCCGGGCCGAAGTGGAAGCCGTCCCGTCGGGCTCATCGCAGCTCGGGCGCCAGCCGGGGCTTAAAAGCTGCCGTTTTACACCCTGTCATTATACTGAGGTCCATTAAATACATAACACAAGCCAAATACACTCGCGCATAACTCGAAACGCGCTCAGAGTGGAAACGAAATTCCGCTGCGTTACAGCCACCTTATTTACGGACTAGCTTCCTCAAGTCCCGCGTAGTCCAGCTGCTATCCTGCGAGGTGATACAGCCATCAAGCTCGTCGGGGTAAGCCTGTTCGAGAGCGCGGCAGAGTCGCTTAGTGCGTCCCCATGCTCGCCGGCTCGGCGCCGTTTCGCCTACTGGTTTGTTATGTGTACCACGGTTGCAGCTTTAAACACGCTCCTACCTCAGGGGGCCCCGATTGAGCGAGGCCTGTTGCCGTGCTCCTCACGCATGCAGGTCGCGACCATGGCTCGGTTCGGCCAGGCTCTCGCGCTGGCCCTGGCGCTGGCGGCTTGTTCTGCATTCCTAGCAAACGCGCAAAGTAAGCGGCTGCTCAGGACGATGCCAGCTTCTCACATTACGCACCGGTATTGCCTGGGCGCGAGTCACGACGCAGCTGGTCGGGCTCCCGCGGCAGTCCTGCTCCGTGACGGCGCCGTCGTCCCCGGGCCTTTCCCTGGGCTCGCCGCTCCCACCCTACACCTCGCTTATCCTCTGCGCGCCGTTGCCGTACACTCCCCTCTCCACAGCTGCGTGCCCCACGG
The DNA here is from genome assembly GCA_016834605.1 of Chlamydomonas incerta. Taxonomy (NCBI): domain Eukaryota; kingdom Viridiplantae; phylum Chlorophyta; class Chlorophyceae; order Chlamydomonadales; family Chlamydomonadaceae; genus Chlamydomonas; species Chlamydomonas incerta. Next base: position 777,046 of record JAEHOC010000039.1, read on the forward strand.
TCGCCGGCTACACATTCTACCGGCTCCAAGACGCGGCCGGCTCCATAACCCTCGCCACGCTCGACGCTGCCGCCGCAACCTCGGCCGCCGCCATCGCGGCCGTGTGCGCCAGCACTCCCCGCTGCAACGCCTTCACCACCGCGGGCCAGCTGCGCATCGTGCCCACGCGCCCCGTGTTCACGGCCCTGGATGCCAGCGCGACCGACACGCAGGAGTGTGACGGCATCTACGTCTCCGCCCGCAGCCTGTCCGGCCTGATCCTGCCCGTGAGTTTGTTCACCGCCACCGGCCACACATTGTTACAACCGGGTCGACTGTACGGTACCCATTTTAGACAAGCCCCTTCCCGTCCCCAGCTCCTCACCTCGCCCCCGCTGCCCCTACGAACCCTGCCCCACCTCGCTTCTATCTACAGGACGGTGTGGACGCCTCCACCCTGGCTCGTGACGGTGTCGCCAAGCTGGGCGACAGTCTGGCGGAGCAGGCGGCGGCCAAGCGCGTGGCGGCCAAGCTCAAGGAGAAGGGCTTCGACCCCAAGGCCGCCGACAAGCTGCCGCGCTCGACCGTGGCGCAGGCGTTCAAGGACGCCAACGTAAGCGCCGTTGCGTTCGCTGTGCTGGTTGCGTGCATGATTCCTGCGCTCCCGTAACACCACATGACTGTGTCTCCCTGCGCTCCCGTAACACCACATGACTGTGTCTCCCGCGCTGACCGGATGCACCCCGCTTGGGTTTCCATTTTTTCCGCGACCACAGGTGCCCCAGGCCCAGACCGCCAGCGGCACCTCCGGCGGCTCCTACACCTACGCCGGCGTTGTGGCTGCCATTAGCTACCCGGTGTGGGACTCGCGCCAGGCCAACTCCACCAGCTACAGCTACATCACACCCGTGCGGGACCAGGGCAACTGCGGCAGCTGTGTCGCCTTCGCCTCCGTCGCCTCCGCCGAGGCTGCCGTCGGGGTGAGCGCTCATGCCTGACAATGTCTTGCCTGCATGGCCTTCACGTCGCCCCTGCTCCCTTGCAAACATCCTTGGGACAATGGGACTGCTTTCCGTGCCTGCACCCTTGCGATCTGACACGGCCCCAACCTATACCATCCCCTCAACACACAGGCCGGCTCCAAGCTTACCTCCAACACGCTGGACCTGTCTGAGCAGTGGCTGTTCTTCTGTGACGGCACCGGCTCGCCCTCCTGCGGCGGCGGCTGGTACGCCGGGGCCGCCACGTCAGTCATCGTGTCCAAAAACCTGCCGCTGGAGCCCTTCTACCCCTACAAGGCCGCGCCCACCACCTGCACCCCCACCTCCACTCCCGTGCTGTACGCGGGCGGCAACTTCAGCCGCAACACGATCTACGACCTCACCACCGTGAGTTGGCCGCACCCCGATCGTGTGTACCGTATGTGCACAATACCCAGCACCTAGCTTCGAGTGGCACCAACCAGCCTCCATTGACACGCCTTCTGTCCCTGTCTTGCCTCCGCGCCGCACAGGCCAAGGCCCACATCCGCACCTACGGCAGTCTGCTGACTTACTACGCCGTGTACAACGACTTCTTCAACTGGAACGGCGCCAGCGCGTGAGTTGAAGGGATTCGAACATACACATGCTGTTGCTCTTATTGCACGTGCGTGGCTCCTTTCGCTTTGCGCGGTCAGTGCCCCAACTTAGATTAAGCGCGACTTGCACAGTAGTGTGGCAATGCAGTCTGCTCCAGTAAACTGCAATGAGCTAACCCGCCCTGTCCATGTCTGTCCGTGTCACACAGTCCGTACAAGTGGGACGGCGTCAGCGCCCTGGCCGGTTACCACCAGGTGTCCGTGATCGGATATAACGACACGTGAGTTGTTACAGTACGGTAGCCGCCGCCGGCTCGCATGTGTGTTGCTTTTCGTGCCGGTCCCGCTTATCGCAGCGCCGCCGTCGTCTTCCCGCCTCCCTGACCTGTCCCCATCCCCACGCGCCCACCGCACTCACGCAGTGGCTCCTTCTGGATTGTCAAGAACAGCTGGGGCACCTGGTGGGGAGACGCCGGCTTCTTCCGCATCTCCTACAGCGCCGGCGTCGGCTTCATGACCTGCTCGGGCGACAACTGCCAGGGCCTCATGTGGACCGGCTCCGCCTCCCCCTCCCCTTCCCCGTCCCCGTCCCCGTCGCCCTCCCCCTCTCCTTCCCCCTCCCCCTCCCCCTCCCCCTCCCCCTCGCCCTCGCCCTCGCCTTCTCCCTCCCCTTCGCCGGCGCCCGCTGTCTGCGGCAACAACGTGTGTGAGGCCGGTGAGACCTGCAGCTCCTGCCAGGCCGACTGCGGCTCCTGCACGGTGTGCGGCGACGGCGTGTGCAACGGTGGCGAGACGTGCGCCACCTGCGTGGCTGACTGCGGCTACGTCCAGGCCGACGGCTCCAAGAGCTGCTGCGGCGACGGCGTGTGCGGCGGTGAGCGAGAGCGCCTTATTACTTGCCCGCGGATAGGCCTGCTGGGCATCCATGGGTGCTGCATTGCCCGCAGTCGTGATGGCTGTTTCGTCGTCCCCTACCTGCCAAACGCATCTCTCATCCGCTTTCCTCCTGCCCGTGCGTTGTCCCCCCCACCCTCAGCCGGCGAGAGCTGCAGCTCCTGCTCCAAGGACTGCGGCGCGTGCCCCGTGTGCAACAAGAACGGCATCTGCGACTACGCCGCCGGCGAGCGCTGCGCCAGCGGCAACACCGGCTGCTCCGACTGCGGCACCTGCGGCACCAGCGCCTTTTGCGGCGACGGCAAGTGCACCAGTGCACGCAAGGGCTACTCGGAGGACTGCTCCATCTGCGCCCAGGACTGCAAGGCGTGCAGCGACCCCCTGGGCTACTGCGGTGACGGCAAGTGCACAGCCGGCCGCGAGACCACGGCCACTTGCTCGCGCGACTGCAAGACCAGCAAGTTCAGCTTCAAGACCCCGGCACCCGGCACCGCTGACACCACCACTACCACCGGCAACAATGGAAACGGCAACGGAGCCGGCAATGCCAACGCCAACGGTGTGGGAGCGGGCCTGACCAAGCCCAAGCACCTGCGTCAGCTGATGCGCGGTGCCTAATCTGCTGCGCGCAGCAAGCTTTGAAGAAATGTTACCAGATGTGTGGAATGCTGTGCAAGTGGGTGCCCCGTTGCGTGTGTGCGTGGTGCGAGTGTGGTTTGCGTTGTGTGTGGAGGTATAGGAGGTAACGAAGGGTTTGTTGCAATTCATCTCCGGAACCATGCTGCGCCGCTCCCTGCACAAGGGATGCGCACGGCAATGGCATAACTGTCCTGCCATGGAAAACGCACGAGTGCCACCGGCATCCGGAATACGGATGACCGCACATACTATGCTGTGCGTGGCAAGTGTACATAGGTGGCAAGCAAGAAGAAGATACGGGCCGACGGACGGTTTCGGTATCAGCAGCCGCGCGGGCACAAACCATTCATCCTGTTTTTGACGGCTGCCTCAACGCAGGCCTGCCTGTGTGTGTGCTAAGAGTTGTGCCCGCGGTGGAAAGAGCTGCGACATTCATCCCTAGGTGTTTCACACGGAAAGCGTGTGTCTGAGGTAGACAAATTGCAGGCTAGATATCAGGTTTGAGGTCTGCGGTCAACCGCCATTACCAGCGAGGAACCGAATGCTTAATAATAAGAGTGTAGTGGCGTCAATTTCGCAGCCATTGCGATGTTTGGAAGGCTGCTGGACGGGAGTTCGGTTCGCATGAACTTCGTGTGAAACAGTGGGCGCGGGACTGCAGGCATGATGTAGGGGCGTGGAGGGTAGGCCAAGATTCCCACTTCGACTAGCCAGCTAGTCACGCCAGGAGGTCATCAGACGGGTGCCGCATACTTTCTTAGGACCCATTTGCTGGAGGGTTGTGCATATGTGATTCGGCGCCGTCCCGTACATAAGGACCGGGTGATGCTGATGCGAGTGGACACTCAAGCGCAAGGAAGGTACATATGCGCTGGGAGAATGAGCGGTTTGGACTGGACTGGAGTTGAGACGGATGGATTATATGTAGCTAGCACGGCAACGCCAGGGCGAGCGGTGTTGCCCCCACGTCGCTGCAATAGGTTCGTGTTGGCAGTTGACAGTTGACACGCGTCGCTGGTGGTCGTACGCCGGCACGCACACAAGTGCCGGCACGCAAGCAAACTGCAAGAATTAGGAACAATCCTTGTGGGCTTATACCCCAGAAATGTAACACGTGGGCGTGCTGATTCCTGTCCTGGTGTGCGCTCCGGAGTGCACAAACCATGCCGTACGAAGAGCCAAGCAAGGTCTGCATGGGCGAGCGCACCCACAAGCAAGCGCCCCGCCCTCTCTGGCGCTACGCGCATCACCAATACGCACGTGACCCGCTGCCTGCATGATGCAGCCGATATGAGGCCTGCGCCCAGGCGCGCGCCGGGACTGTGAATGTCACACTGGGCGGTGGCCCTGGGGTCATGAGGGGAGCATGGATGGATTGATGCGAGTTGGCCCGGCGGCGTGCTGCCCTCTTTCGCTCAGCTTATGGTTGGTATGCTGCAGCGCCTTGCCTATCAGGCTATCACATCGGAGACTCCGGTGAAGGGCACGGGCACACCCGCAGGCCGGGCTGGGCACCACTCAAGCAGTGGCGGATGGCGGCCGCGCTCCGGATCCCTGCCGGTGAGTGCGCTACGCGCTTCCTGATTTGTGGTGTTGGCCCCGCAGCAGTAGTCCTGGTTACATTTATGATGAGCAATTCATCAACCCCACGACTCCATGACAGGATTGCACCGCCTAGCCACACGACAACCACCAGGAACCCCTGACCACCACCCTCAAGGGGGGAATAGCCATGACAGGATTGCACTGCCTAGCCACACGACAACCACCAGGAACCCCGGACCACCACCACCCTCGGGGGGATAGCCTTGAGTAAGAAGGCCGGTGCGCAGATGATGACAGGCCGGGCTTGCTAGGGCGAGGCAAGCCCACAATCATCTAGGCCGCATGTGGGCCGCCGTGTGCTGCCACCGCACGCCCATTTCGTTCCTTTGGGTTCTCCGCCTCGCTCAAATCCTTCCGGCCATGCGCGATGACGGCCAGCAGGGGTGAAGACCCCGCTCAGTGCCCACAACAGGGACACAGGGATAGGAACCGCCACTACACACACAATCACACAATCACACAATCACACAATCACACACACCAGCACCGCACTGCTGCTGCACACAAGCAACTCACATCCCCATAACATGAATGAGAACAATGAACGCAACAGCAGCATTGGCAATGGGAGCCACACGAGCGCACCCCTGCATCGCAGTCCGTGTCTTTCGCCGCTAGTTCCTTCACACTACGCTCGCGGAGATGGTCCCATCCGCCGACCTCTCCGCCCTTTCAGGCATCGCAATTGCTGCGGGGTACACGCTATCATACTGTAGCATTGTTAAGCATTCGGTACCGCGCTGGTAATGGCGGTTGACCGCACACCTCGAACCTGCTATCTAGCGCACAAACTGGCTACCCAGGACACACACGCGCTCTTGAAGCACACGCCTTACGTATGAACCCCCTAGGGATGAATGGCGCAGCTCTTTCCACCGCGGGCACAACTCTTAGCACACTCTCAGGCAGGCGTGCTTTGAGGCAGCCGTCAAAAAGGGATGAATGGTTTGTGCCCGCGCGGCTGCTGATATCGTACGTAACCGTCCGTATCTTCTTCTTGCTTGCCACCTACACACACTTGCCACGAACATCAAAGAATATGCGGTCATCCGTACTCGGGATGCCGCCAGCACGTCCCGGTCCCGCTTCCATGGCAGGACAGTTATGCCATTGCCGTGCGCATCCCTTGTGCAGGGAGCGGCGCGGCATGGTTCCGGAGATGAATAATTGCAACAAACCCTTCATTACCTCCACACACAACGCAAGCCACACTCGCACCACGCACACACGCAACGGGGCACCCACTTGCACAGCATTCCACACATCTGGTAACATTTCTTCAAAGCTTGCTGCGCGCAGCAGATTAGGCACCGCGCATCAGCTGACGCAGGTGCTTGGGCTTGGTCAGGCCCGCTCCCACACCGTTGGCGTTGGCATTGCCGGCTCCGTTGCCGTTTCCATTGTTGCCGGTGGTAGTGGTGGTGTCAGCGGTGCCGGGTGCCGGGGTCTTGAAGCTGAACTTGCTGGTCTTGCAGTCGCGCGAGCAAGTGGCCGTGGTCTCGCGGCCGGCTGTGCACTTGCCGTCACCGCAGTAGCCCAGGGGGTCGCTGCACGCCTTGCAGTCCTGGGCGCAGATGGAGCAGTCCTCCGAGTAGCCCTTGCGTGCACTGGTGCACTTGCCGTCGCCGCAAAAGGCGCTGGTGCCGCAGGTGCCGCAGTCGGAGCAGCCGGTGTTGCCGCTGGCGCAGCGCTCGCCGGCGGCGTAGTCGCAGATGCCGTTCTTGTTGCACACGGGGCACGCGCCGCAGTCCTTGGAGCAGGAGCTGCAGCTCTCGCCGGCTGAGGGTGGGGGGGGACAACGCACGGGCAGGAGGAAAGCGGATGAGAGATGCGTTTGGCAGGTAGGGGACGACGAAACAGCCATCACGACTGCGGGCAATGCAGCACCCATGGATGCCCAGCAGGCCTATCCGCGGGCAAGTAATAAGGCGCCCTCGCTCACCGCCGCACACGTTGTCGCCGCAGCAGCTCTTGGAGCCGTCGGCCTGGACGTAGCCGCAGTCAGCCACGCAGGTGGCGCACGTCTCGCCACCGTTGCACACGCCGTCGCCGCACACTGTGCAGGAGCCGCAGTCGGCCTGGCAGGAGCTGCAGGTCTCACCGGCCTCACACACGTTGTTGCCGCAGACAGCGGGCGCCGGCGAAGGCGAAGGCGAGGGGGAAGGAGACGGGGATGGGGAGGGGGAAGGAGAGGGCGACGGAGAGGGCGACGGGGAGGGGGACGGGGAGGCGGAGCCGGTCCATATGAGGCCCTGGCAGTTGTCGCCCGAGCAGGTCATGAAGCCGACGCCGGCGCTGTAGGAGATGCGGAAGAAGCCGGCGTCTCCCCACCAGGTGCCCCAGCTGTTCTTGACAATCCAGAAGGAACCACTGTGCGGTGGCCGCGTGTGGATGAAGACAGCAGGTCAGACAGGTTGAAAGTGAGGCAGGAGGGCGGGAAGAAGACAGCGGCGCTGCTATAAGCGGCACGAAAAGCAACACACATGCGAGCCGGCGGCGGCTACCGTACTGTAACAACTCACGTGTCGTTGTATCCAATCACAGACACCTGGTGGTAACCGGCCAGGGAGCTGACGCCGTCCCACTTGTACGGACTGTGTGGCACGGACAGGCAGGCAGCCCCGGGCGGGTTAGCTCGCTGCAGTTTACTGGAGCAGACCGCATTGCCACACTACTGTGCAAGCCGCGCTTAATCTAAGTCGGGGCACTGACCGCGCAAAGCGAAAGGAGCCACGCAAGTGCAAAAAGAACAACCGTGTCTGCATGTCCAAATCCTTCAACTCACGCGCTGGCGCCGTTCCAGTTGAAGAAGTCGTTGTACACAGCAAAGTAAGACAACAGACTGCCGTAGGTGCGGATGTGGGCCTTGGCCTGTGCGGTGCGGAGGCAAAGACAGGGACAGAAGGCGTGTCAATGGAGGCGGGGTGGGTGCCACTCGAGGCTAGGCGCTGGGTATTGTGCACATACGGTACACACGATCGGGGTGCGGCCAACTCACGGTGGTGAGGTCGTAGATGGTGTTGCGGCTGAAGTTGCCGCCCGCGAACAGCACGGGAGTGGAGGTGGGGGTGCAGGTGGTGGGTGCGGCCTTGTAGGGGTAGAAGGGCTCCAGTGGCAGGTTCTTGGACACGATAACTGACGTGGCGGCCCCGGCGTACCAGCCGCCGCCGCAGGAGGGCGAGCCGGTGCCGTCACAGAAGAACAGCCACTGCTCAGACAGGTCCAGCGTGTTGGAGGTAAGCTTGGAGCCGGCCTGTGTGTTGAGGGGATGGTATAGGTTGGGGCCGTGTCAGATCGCAAGGGTGCAGGCACGGAAAGCAGTCCCATTGTCCCAAGGATGTTTGCAAGGGAGCAGGGGCGACGTGAAGGCCATGCAGGCAAGACATTGTCAGGCATGAGCGCTCACCCCGACGGCAGCCTCGGCGGAGGCGACGGAGGCGAAGGCGACACAGCTGCCGCAGCTGCCCTGGTCCCGCACGGGTGTGATGTAGCTGTAGCTGGTGGAGTTGGCCTGGCGCGAGTCCCACACCGGGTAGCTAATGGCAGCCACAACGCCGGCGTAGGTGTAGGAGCCGCCGGAGGTGCCGCTGGCGGTCTGGGCCTGGGGCACCTGTGGTCGCGGAAAAAATGGAAACCCAAGCGGGGTGCATCCAATCAGCGCGGGAGACACAGTCATGTGGTGTTACGGGAGCGCAGGGAGACACAGTCATGTGTTGTTACGGGAGCGCAGGAATCATGCACGCAACCAGCACAGCGAACGCAACGGCGCTTACGTTGGCGTCCTTGAACGCCTGCGCCACGGTCGAGCGCGGCAGCTTGTCGGCGGCCTTGGTGTCGAAGCCCTTCTCCTTGAGCTTGGCCGCCACGCGCTTGGCCGCCGCCTGCTCCGCCAGACTGTCGCCCAGCTTGGCGACGCCGTCACGAGCCAGGGTGGAGGCGTTCACACCGTCCTGTAGAAGCGAGGTGGGGCCGCAGGGTTCGTGGGGGCAGCCGGAGTGGGGCGGGGAGCTGGGGGCGGGAAGGGGCTTGTCTAAAATGGGTACCGGACAGGCGACCCTGTTGTAACAATGTGTGGCCGGTGGCGGTGAACAAACTCACGGGCAGGATCAGGCCGGACAGGCTGCGGGCGGAGACGTAGATGCCGTCACACTCCTGCGTGTCGGTCGCGCTGGCATCCAGGGCCGTGAACACGGGGCGCGTGGGCACGATGCGCAGCTGGCCCGCGGTGGTGAAGGCGTTGCAGCGGGGAGTGCTGGCGCACACGGCCGCGATGGCGGCGGCCGAGGTTGCGGCGGCAGCGTCGAGCGTGGCGAGGGTTATGGAGCCGGCCGCGTCTTGGAGCCGGTAGAATGTGTAGCCGGCGACCGTGGGGCACGCAGCTGTGGAGAGGGGAGTGTACGGCAACGGCGCGCAGAGGATAAGCGAGGTGTAGGGTGGGAGCGGCAAGCCCAGGGAAAGGCCCGGGGACGACGGCGCCGTCACGGAGCAGGACTGCGGCGGGAGCCCGACCAGCTGCGTCGTGACTCGCGCCCAGGCAATACCGGTGCGTAATGTGAGAAGCTGGCGTCGTCCTGAGCAGCCGCTTACTTTGCGCGTTTGCCAGGAATGCAGAACAAGCCGCCAGCGCCAGGGCCAGCGCGAGAGCCTGGCCGAACCGAGCCATGGTCGCGACCTGCATGCGTGAGGAGCACAACAACAGGCCTTGCTCAATCGGCACCCCCTGAGGTAGGAGTGTATTTAAAGCTGCAACCGTGGTACACAGAACAAACCAGCAGGCGAAACGGCGCCGAGCCGGCGAGCATCGGGACTCTATGCCGCGCTCTCACAGGCTTACCCCGACGAGCTTGGTGGCTGTATCACCTCGCAGGATAGTCGAAACTGGACCACGAGGGCCTTGAGGAAGCTAGTCCGTAAATAAGGTGGCTTATGCAGCAGAGTTTCGTTTCCACTGTGAGCGCGTTTCTAGTTGTGCGCAAGTGTAGTTGGCTTGTGTTATGTGTTTAATGGACTGAAGTACAATGACAGGGGGTAAAACGGGGGCTTTTGAAGGCATGGCCGACCCCCTAAGGCGCCCGACTTCCGATGTGCCCGACGGGACGGCTTCCTCTTTTGCCCGGGTCAGCAGCAGCCGTAGACGCACGAACTGACCCTTCAGCGTGCGCAAGTAATATGAAGCTGTAAGAATCCATGAATCGACGGCCGATACTACCGATGGCGCTTTCGGGCGTGGGCTCCCCGGTCGCAGTGGAGATGTGTCTCGCACCCAGCGCTCAGCCAAAACAGCAGCCCCGCTAGCTCAGCAGATATACAATAATATTATAAGGGCATCGCGAGCTTTGGCCCCTCGTGTTATCGCACGTCTGGGGCGCACCGTTTCGAATCCGTCCAGAACATGGTGTCGTTCACGCGCCGTTGCTGCAATGATAGAGGACATGACCGATCAATTGGTGTAATTTACATCAACTTCGCCGCACTAGGTTGAAGGTGCTGGCGTGCGCCGCCCACCCTCTTCGCCGCACCCCTATTCAGCGCTGGCCGAGGCAGCCACGGTGGGCGCGGAAAGCTGTTTACTTCACGTAAGACTAGCCTACGTAAGCTGTTGCTTCCTTGGATCGTGCCACCACTTCGGTACACCGACCTCTGATACCGCTCCGTGGACTGGGGGAACTCGGAAGCTCCGCTCAGCCCCAAGCACGACGACACACACCACGGCCGCTACCAAGGTCTTCTTCGAGAGCGCCCTGCTCTGTGAACGCCCACTTGCGGACTCGCCCTGCAGTTCGTGCATGTGACAAATGCCCCCGTACCGTACACGCTAGCTAAGTGGCGCCCCGCACCACCGTTATAATCCTCACAACCTTCCCGGCCCGACGGCCATGAACGAGGGGCCGCCCGCATACCGCAACTCTCGTGCGTAAAACGCAACTGCCTCTACTTGCCTCCTAATCCGGCACCCCTTATTAACAACTTGAGCCGCACTGCGCCATGTTCAGTCCTCCTGTCACACGCTCTCAAGGCCACACCGCTCAACCCGCAATGCCCGGTGCCCGCTGTCATGACACGTCGCACATGCTAGATGCCCTTCAACGCCGGCAATACGGCTGCTTCAGCATTCTTGGTCCGGATACGAATCAATACCTGCCACGGGCATTGCAGCGCTCAGCCTGCAGCCCTGTTGCAACACCCTGCCACTTACTGGGATTGGGCGGCATGTCCCGCCGCCATAGCAGCAGGCGCCGGCGCAATTGGTTTCTCGGCTCCCACCTACTACTAGATGGCACCCACGGACACCGTAGCTGAGGATGTGCATTCAACTACGCATCCACCACGCCAGTCAAAAAACGTGATCCAAATCAGTAACATCGCGCTCAATGCATGCAGCCGTGAAGCCTTTCGTTTCGTGTGGCGCAGCTGCCCTGGCTGGCACACCATGCAATGCAACTCTGGACTCCAATCTAATACGGTACATAACGGTTCTCAGGGCGGTTTCAATTTCAAGACCCCTGACCGGTCTCATCTGCGGCTTTGCATAATCATTCAATCTTGATCCCGCCTCGTCTATCTCTCCGCAAGCGGTTTGCGATCGGCCACTTCCTGCCTACTTGCTTGACTGTTATTGGTCATTGGTCACGCGCCCTGCGTCCGCAGCCAACGTGCGCGCCTCAAAGGTCAATACACATAGCACCATCACACGCTCACACCCTCTCAAAAGCCACAGCTTTGCCCAGGAAAACACCAGCCAACCTATAACGCGGCTGGCTGCCTGGACACGCACGTGCTCGCGATGCGCCCCCGGCCTACCGCGACGTCCCCCCCTCGCCTGCGCCGTGCTCCACGTCGCCTGTCCCCGCGCCGCCCCGCATTGAGCTATGCCCCCGCGCGGACGAGTCCTCCCCCTTCACCAACGGCGTCGCGCCGTTTCCCTCCCCGTGCCCACTGCTGCCGCTGCCGCTGCTTTGCCCCACAGCCGCCGTGTCCGCCGACGCCGATGCGGCGGCCGCCGGCTTCACGATCACTGACGTCGCGCCTTCGGGCACCACCGCCGGCCCGCCCGCGGCCGCCACCGCGGCGGCCTCGGAGGCGGGCGCGGGGTGCCAGCAGGAGGCAGGCCAGGCGCCGGGGCGGGGCCCGTTCACCCAGGCCTTCAGGTACCTGTGACACGTGCAGGCGTGCGTGCGCAGGAGTCAGTGATGACGAAAGGAATGGAGGGAATGGAGGCGCCGCCCTACACGGCCCCCGACCCTGGCTTCCTCTCGCCCGTTCCCAGCCAGCCGAACGGCCTTCCCCCTCCACGGGCCGGTGCGCATGCCGGCAGCGCCTGCTCCTTTTCCAGCTCCAACTCTTTTCCTCGCATTGCCACCTGGCCGGCCTTCAGACTGCTGGCACCTCACCGAATCCTCGCCGTTCACGCCGCCCCTGTCGCCCGCCCCTCCATCCGTTGCCCATGATTTATGGAAAGCTGGGCCCCTGCTTCTCCCTGTCTTGCAGTGCTCCTCGTCTCGGATCGTCGGTCCCCCCCCCCCCCAGCCCCCCGCACCCCCGCCCCCCCCCCCTCCCGCACCCCCCCCCCGCGCCACGCCCGCGCTCACTTGATCATGAGGCTGCCCAGCAGGCACTGCGTGGCGTGGTAGATGAGCAGCGGCAGGCTGAGGATGCCGGCGTTGCCGGAGCTGCCGAACAGCACCGTGATGAGCGGCATGCCCAGCGCCAGCGTCTTGGTGCTGCCGCACATCACCACCGCCACCGCGTCCTGGCGGCAGGGAAGGCAGAAGGTGGGGGGTGAATACCAGCCCAAGCTAAGCCAAGGGGGTTGGGAGGGGCAGGGCCAGGGCGGGGGTAGGCAGGCAGGCAGCAGGAGGCGGACAGGGCACGGCTGGAGGCGCAGTGGGCCGGGGCCGGGGCAGTTGGTCTCATGGCCCTGACGGCTCGGTCAGTCTCGTTGCAGGTCTGGACAAAGTCGCTGGCGCGCTGTGTGCCTGGTAAAGCCCCGCCCAGCCGCGCTCTTGCTGGCTGGCCCCCAAACGGTGCGGCGCGGCGCCTCACCGGCTTGTCCATGCTGAACAGCTTCTTGAGCGGCACGAATGTGGCCAGCAGCAGGCACATGGTGACGAAGGTGAGGAACAGGCCGATCTCCAGGAACAGCATGGGCACCCACGACCTGTGGCGGCGGCGGCGTGGCGTGCAGGCGGTGGTGGTGGGCGGTGGTGATGGTGGTTGTCAGGTGGTGACGCGGGGCCGACTTGGCCGGCCGCCCGCCGGCCCGTGGCTGGGGTGTGCTGTCTACCCGCCGCCGCGGCACGCCCAGCTAGGGTCCCCGCGGGCCTCGCCGCCGACCGGCCTTCCAGCACCCCGCGGCTCACGCCCGGACCCCCGAAGCTCACGCCACGACCCGCCACGACCCGCCACGACCCCCGACGCTCACGCCCCGACCCCGCCCCGCCCCGACCCCGGCACTCACCCCGCGCCCAGCTGGATGTTCTTGTGGAAGGTGTTGCAGAACGTGTTCCACACCAGCAGCACAATCATCACGTTGCCGACCTGCAAGCAAACAATAAAGGCACCGGCGAGAAGTTGAGTTGTGAGTCGAGATGGTGTGTGTGGGCGGCCGCGCGATGCCGCACATGACCACGTACGGCAGTGCACACACGTGCACGCACACAGCCGCGCGCGCGCCCGCGCCCAGACAACCTCGGCCTCGGGCTACCGCCCCCTGGCCACATAATAACCCGTAGCCCCCAACCGGCACGCGCTTCACTCGCCTCCTGGGAAGGACGACCTCCTCGCTCCAACCCCCGCCCCGCCCCCCATTTAACCGGCATTGCTCTCTCCGCCCAGCCCCCCCCCCAACCCTGAACCCGCCCGCACCTTGCCAAAGTTGATGTACTCCTGCGCCTTCTTGACGTAGTCGGGCACAAAGTACTGCACCAGCTGCCCCACCAGCAGCGGCGCGATGATGGTGATGACCATCTGCACGATCACGCTGCGGGGGTTACATAAGGGTTAGTTGCGGGGGAGGGCGGGGTGGCAGGGAAAAGCACAAGGGGGGATTGGGGCTAGGGGTGGGTCGGGTGTGCGTGTGTGTGGAGAGTCTCTGGCCAGGTGTACGACCGCCGGCTCCCGACACGCGTTGACCGCCGGCTCCCGACACGCTTACGTTTTGCCCGCACCCGCGTGCCGCACCCGTGCCGCCGACGTCTGCTGTAGGGCACCGGCACGCTGCGCCAGCGCCACACCGCTACTACAGCCGTTCCCCGCGGCGCGCGCTGAGCTTCCCGCCCCGCCCGGTCCCCTGCTCCAGACCCCTGCTCCAGTTCCCTGCTCCAGCCCGCCACAGCTTGCGCGCTCCGGTTGCCGCCATGCTGCCACCGCGTGCCACTGCCACGCGCCGCCCCTCCGCGTCCCTCTCCCCTCCAGCTCAGTGCAACGTGGCAGCGCCCGACGGCTACAGCCGCACTACTGCCGCGTGCTGCTGCAGGCGCTGCGCCGGCTGGCCCATAGTTCGTCCCAATGTCCGTCTGCCTCCTATCATCCTCCCACCTACCGTATCCCTCACCAACCCACCTCCTACCAAATCTAACCAATCCCAACTCAACCTACACACGCGCCGTAACTCACTCGGAGTACGAGGCCTGCCCCGAGCGCTTCAGGTACAAGTACAGCCAGCCTGCGCGGACACACCCGGCAGCGGAGGCCTAGTGGTCAGTCCGGTAATCCGGTTGCGGTGGCGGCATAACGGCACGCGTGTGGAATGAAGCCTCAGCAGCATGGCCCGAAGCACATGAACGAGCCCTGGGACGACGAGGGAAAAGCGACCAACCGCTTCCGGCATGGGTCTGGCCCGGCTCCGCCCCGCCCTGGCCCTGCCCACACAGTCGTGGCACGCGATCACGCACGCCTGCCCTGACCCGTCAACGCTTCGCCGTCCCACGCGCTCCCGGCTCCCCCACCTGGCGAAACAAAGATGCCAATGATGTTACCGACCACCGCGTTGATGAGCGCGGCGGCCTCATTGCCGCCCGACTGCTTGGTGAACACAACATTCGTGCTGATGGTCGTGGGCATCGTCATGGCCACCACCAGGCCGTTGACCAGGTCCTCGTTCATGCTGGTCTGCGCCAGGCCTCGAGAAATGCCATAACCGATGGCTGGCGTTATCACGAGGCAAATGCACTGGATGAAGAGATGGAGATGGAGCCGGGTTGCCGCGGTCATCAGCGCCTTGGTTTTCAGCGAGCATCCTGACAAGAAGAAGATGATGATAACAGCGCCGTATTTGATGGTCCACTGCGCGGCGATCCACCCGCCATTGCGACCGAAGTCAGGCACCGCTTTGGCAAAGCCGATGGCAAAGCCCAGCGCCAGGATGAACCAGTGCTCGCATATGAGGTCCCAGGCCGCAAGCGCAAATCGCTTGACGGGGTGGGGCTTCTCTGGTGGTTTTTCATTGGTGTCAGCGTCAGCCGAGTCGGTGGAAGGCGTTGGCGGGGCCTCTTTCACAGGTGGTTGCGCGCTAATGATTGGTTGTTGGTTTGATGGCTCAGGGCCAAGCTTATAATCCTGCGGGCCCTCGGCGAAGGGGCCATCGACAGTCATTTTGCGCTGCGACGCGCGCGCGTGCCAGGGCTATGAGAATATTGTGTGTGGCGAAAATGTGTGTAGGAAACGCGCTTAATTGCCGCGCCGAAACAACAGCGGCGGCCCACTTTACGAATAGGGCCTGGCCGGTTGGCCTGCGGCAATTGGGCAATCGCGCAGCGATTAGGCAGCGGCCGAAACCCCTGGGCCCCGGCCACCCCGCCGCTTGCATTCATCATAATTCAGCTAACTAGTTGCCCAAAGTAACAGCCGCGGCACTCAGGCCCGAGCCGCAGCCGCGGCCTGAGGGGCGGCGGCACGCGACACGGCCGCGGCACGCATCGCCGGCCGCAACACATCGGGCAACGGCCCGCGCCTGCTGCACGAATGCCACCGCATAACGGATATGATTGTACTTGGTCATCCAGCAGTAGCCCCACTCGCCACGCTGCGGCCCCGCGCTGCAATCTCGTGGCTTCGATGCAATGGTGATAGCTTCAACGCGTGTCGCCCTGCGTGTCGCCCCCTGTTGGCCCGCGAGCCAGCGCGAGCCGCTCCGCATCCCTGATCCCCTGACGCGGAAATCCTGGGGCCCCGTTCGGAAATCCTGGGGCCCCAGACCAATTAATGTTGGCTCGACAGTTGTGCCCCTCAGCATCCTGCCGCGCGCTTCATCGGGGGCAGCCCGCAGACGCAACCAAAGTGTATCGAGGTTAGAGCTCCTTTGAATACGCCCGCGACACGATCGGGCGCGAGTTCTAAGAGCGCGGGTGTCCCATGGGGCTCGCGAAACCCAACCGCTGCCTGCAGCCGCGGCCAGCCCTCGCGCGCGGCCACGCAGCGACGCAAAACTTGTAATACGCTGCCAGCGACAGGACTGACCAGTTCATCCTAGTTATTGCCCAACCTACGACACACCCTTTTACGCGCAGACCGGGCGGAATCACGCCGCACACCGACAGGGTTGACCGGCGGCAACGTTGCGCGCCCGAAACGCGAAACGCGTTACTTAAGGCACCCGGACACGCCAAAACAAACGTAGCAACACAAACTCAAACCATGCTCACCACACCGCGCACGACTTCCGACACGCCGCGCGCCGGCACGCGCGAAACGCCCGCAGCTACTGCCGCTGCTGCTGCGACGCGCGGCCGGCTGCCGCTCGTGCTGCTGGGCATGGTGCTGGGTCTGCTGCTGCTGCTGGCGGCTGTGGGGCACTACCATCACGACCTCCAGCTGCGGCAGCAGGGGCCGGGAAGCAAGGGGCTGCTGCGAAGCAACGAGGCGCCGCCGCCGCCGCCGCCACAGCAGCAGCAGCAGCAGGGGTCGGAGGCTCAGCTGCCTGTAAAGCTGGGGGCGGCCGTCGCCCCCTGCGGCAGCGCAAGCGACGAGGCCGCTGGCACACAGGACCGGGGTGGAGGTGTGCGCGAGGCAGACAGCAGCGGCAGCATGGACGGCTGCATCCCGACCTCCTCCGCCGGTGATCCTCCGCCGGCTGCTCTGGTCGCCGCGGCGGCCGCCGCCACAGCAGCCGCCACCGCCGCCGCGAGCCGCCACCTGCGCAGCCTCGAGCCCCGCGCAGGCGGCATTGCCAGTGACGGCGGCAGGGGCGTGCTGGGCCGGCGCGGCGGCGGCGGCGGCGGGCTGCTGCAGAGAGGCTTCGCAGGCCCGCGGCAGCAACAGCTGCAGCTGCAGCGGCGGCGGCTGCAGCAGCGGGGCATACCGGGCGCGTACGGTCCGGATTGGGACGACCCCGCCACTGGCTACCACACCGCACCGGTGGGTGCCTGGGCTAGACTGGGCTGGGCTGGGCGGGGTGGGCGGGCGGGCGGGTGATATGGGGTTGTGTCGGGGGCTGTGCAGAGGCAGAAAATAAAACCGTGCGTGTTTGTCTGCAGTGCGGTGGCGCGGCGAAGGGTCGCGCATGTCCCCTTCCTGCTTCTCCACTTTCGCACGAGCTTCCCGATAAACCCCATGGAAAGCAACCCCTCGGCGCTCCATGTCCGCCTCCAACTCCGCGTGCGCCTACCGCCCCTGCTGCGCGCTGCTCCTCGCCATGCCGCCATGCTGCATGCAGGCGTGTGACGCTCAGTGTCAGGCCATCTGCAGCGGCAGCCCCGCCCTGGCTGTGGCCTACGGCTACCGCTGCTTCACCACCTACAGCAGCAGCAGCGGCAGTGGCAGCAGTGAGCACACGAGCGGCAGCGGCAGCAGCAGCGACAAACCCGCTCACAACGGATAAGACCAAGGGCTGACACACAGCACGTCAGGGTGCTTCTAGCACGCAGGCCCCCGGCGCCAGCGCATGTGGGCCCTCTGGCACGTTGGCAGCTGGTGCTGCATCGTTTGTTTGGGTGCGGCTGTCGGACAGCGCACCGTGCATGCGCACACTGAGGAGTGCAGCTACCGTAATTTGATCAATGTTTTGCTGGTGGGTTGGCCCAGGCGCCGTGCTGGGGCGCTGTGTTGATATTGTTTGTGCCGAGGGTGTCTCTTGATGCGCGGGGGCATGCCATGCGCGAGTTGTGCAAACGCTGACGAACGTCCAGAACGATCCCGCCCTGAACGAGCCCATGGGGACCGAATGAAGCCGGGGAGCTTTACTTGATTTGAAGCTGAACCCAAACTGAAATCAATCCGGATGACCCTGGCCTGGATGTCAGGGCTCGCAGGCTTCCACCAGTGCACGTTCAAATGGATTCGGCACGCCCAGCTTGACGCCCAGGCGGTTGTGGATGTTGCGGTGGCAAGGGACAAGATTGGGCTGGCAAGCGACGTGGTGACCATGGTTGAAATCCCACACGCACCATGCCCCGTGCGCGACAACACAGGCAAGAGTGTTGCGGTTGTTGGGTTGCAAGTTGCGCGTCGCTGCCCAGCAGTAGACTCTGGGTCGGAATGTGGGACGCTGATGTGTTGGTCCTGGCACTGCTGTTTGGTGGGGTCGGTTGTGAGGTAATTGTGTGGTTGTGGGAGCCAGGGCTGCGGCTGGTGCTCATCGGCTGACGTCAGGTGGGAGGGGGGGCGCGATTGCTGCAGATTGCTGTCGGTTCTGTGGCGGCGTGCCGTCGTCCCTGCGCACGCACTCCCAGCTGCCGAGAAGATGCGGCCAGGGGATTGACAATGGCTGCGGTCAGCATTGGACAATCAAGGTGGGAGAGGTAGATTGCATGCTGCCACCAACAAGAACTTGCTGTCATGGTTTGCGGTCATGGTTTGCCGTCATGGTTTGCGGTCACGTTTTGCGGTAATGGTTTGCGGTTGGCTTGTTGTAATTGTAGCTGCCCCTCGGCATGCACGGCTTTCGTCCACCGCTCCTGCGGCATGTCACCGGGACGTACAGGAGCCCGCCGAGCGCTAGAACTCCGCACTCGGGGAGGAAGCGACGCGCGACTGGGGTAACTGTGAACCAATCCCGTAAAGAGACATCAGCGCTGCTAGGAGAAATTGCAGCCGCATGTGCGAGCTACTGTACGTCACCGTACACTGGGGGCGGAGGCACATGGTGGCCGTCCGGCTTGCAGCCTTACATGCGTGCCCGGCCTCACCACCCTGCACCGCCACAAGCAGCAGCTAGCAGACCGGCGCAAAACACGCGCACACACCCGCGCCCGTGCAGCAGCAGCAGTCGGCAGCCGGGGGCAGGGGCGCGGCCGCCCCGCGTAACGGGGAAGCATCGCCTCGCGCCCGCCCTGGCCGCACCGCTCCAACAGCAGCACCACACTCACAAGAAACAGCGTCCACGCCATCTAAGAGGCACGAGGGCCCAAGGGCCCCGACCGCGTGAACCTATGCGAAGATGCAAACCCCCAATCCACCCAATCCGCCCGTCTGAGTAATGGTACAGAGGAGGACAAGGGGAGAGAGAGTAGTATAACGGGATTCGAAACCGCCGCCAACAACCACAGGGGCCAAACGATTTACTACGGTAGATAGAGTTAAGCAGGAAGGGTTAAGAAAAGGAATTCAGGGATCGGAAGAATGGGCGTGCCGGCTTCCAGGCTCGGCCCCAAAACTCGTCCATGCACATACGACACGCACAGGAAGATGAGGCGTGATGGTGTCGGAGCCCCGACGGCCCCACATGCTACCGGTATAGAACAGGACCAGACAGTGGGGCGACTAACCGCGATTATAAACCTTAAGTACCATGTGCGTACGAGAAAGCCTACACATGCCTCGCCACAGCCGCAAGCAGCCCGGCCTGACACGCCCTACACAAACCCCGACCCGCGGCGCCGCAAGCCACCGCGCCTACCCCGTCTCAACAAACGTGCGCCGCCGCCTCGTTGCGGGCCTGTGCACCCACGTGGCCGCCGCTTCTTCTAGCGTTCTCCTCCCTGGCCGCTCCGTCTTGGCCTTGCCTTCGACTTCCTGCCCGCACGCGCCTCCTCATACATTCCGGGCGCCCCGACCTGTACTGGATCTCTCGAAGCCGGCCCGCCGCCGCCCTCCTCGCCGTCGCGCCTACCGCCGCCACCAAAGGCGCGGGGCCCCTGCGGGCGCCTCTGGTCTCGCTCCGGGCCGCACACCCATCATGCGCCGCCGTCCTCACGCCGCGCCACCCGCTCGCCATGCGCTGCCGCCGCCCTCCTCCCTCACGCCGCCCTGCTGCCGCCGCCCCTCTCCTCCTCACGCCGCCCAGCTGAAGCGCTGCCGCACGAACTCCAGGGTGTCCATGAACGTCAGGACCTGCGGCGTGCGGTGCGGCGCGATGGGAGTGCGGCGTGGTGCGGCGTGGTGGAGAGATGGGTTGTTCACTCCGTCGCAAACCCACCCATTGCACCCCCCAAACCCCAATTGATGATGCCGCCCCGATGGCGCCCCGACGCCGCGCCTGCACACCAGAACACAGCACGCCCTGGCACGCACGCGTGTCTACCCACCTCCCCAGTCTCCCCCCCCTTTTCCCAACATCCTTGCAACCCCCCTCACGCCGCCGCCGCACCTGGGCAATGACCATGATGACCAGGAAAGCGCCAAGCAGCGCGCCGCCCGCGCCGCCACCCTTGATCAGCCGCCACAGCACACCCTGCAGGCTGCCGCCGCCCTCCTCGCCGCCGCCGCCGCCGCCGCCCGCGCCGCCGCGGCGCGACGCGCGCGTGGCGGCGCGGCGGGCGGCGCGGCGGGCGGCGGCCGTGCCCGGCCCGGCCTCCTCCTCGTCCTCCTCTTCCTCTTCGTCCTCGTCCTCGTCCTCCTGGGAGAAGGTTGCACAGGGGGTGGCGCGCGGGGGTCACAGGGGATCAACGGGGCCTCGCAGAGTTGCAACCAAGCTCACATGAAAGACGGCACCTGTTGGCGGCCACTTGCGCACCCCACACCGCCGTCGCTCACCACGCACCCAGCCCCGTTCTGAACACCAGCCCAAGCTAGCCCAAGCGAGACTAGGGTAGCCGTCCGGATGAAGGGTAGCTGGCTCATCTTGGGTGGGCGGGTGCACCGCACCCGCGCTGCGGCCCCTACCTCGTCCTCCTCCTCCTCGTCCTCGTCCTCCTCGTCCTCCTTCTCGTCGCCCAGGTCGTCCGCATCCACGTAGGTCTGCGGCGGCGTTGGGTCGGTGTGTCGGGTGGTGTGGTGTGTGGTGTGTTGGGGGTGAGGGCAGCCGTCCACGCGAGCGGTGCTCGCCAAGCATTGAAGTGCCGGGGTTCGGGGTAAGGGCATGGCACAACCCATGGCGGGAAGCAGGGTCAGGGGCGAGAGGCCCCAACCCCAGCCCCACCTTTCCCCCCACCCGCCCTGCCCCCGCCCCTCACCTCCACCGCCAGGCGGCCGGCGAAGTAGGTGATGAGGTTGATGAGCTCCGCCATGAACTCCTCCTGGGCCTGGGCGGCGAGCAGTGTGGGTGAAAGGTGTGGGTGCGTGAGGAGTGTGCTTGCGTGAGGAGTGTGCCTGGGTGCCGGGAATGTGTGGAAGGGGTGAGCGGAGTGGTACGGTCGAGCTGTGTGCGTGTGTGTGGCTACGGGCTGTACAGCTGCGCACGTACGGCACACTTGTCTTCGGGTGGTTGAGTCGCCCACCCTCCTACGACCCATCCCGCCCAAGCCCACCTGGATCGCCTCCGCCTGCGCGGCGCGGCTCTGCCCCGGGATGTTGAACGCCCGGCACAGCGCGCCTGCGGGCAGCGGGGACAGGGAGCGGTGGTGAGTTGCCAGCAGCTGGCGAGCCAACGCGCGAGTCGGCGGGGCACAAGCCCCGCCACCGCACCTGGCGCGGCAGAGCTGAGCCGACGCGACACCGCTAAGAGGCGACCAGCGCAGCCTACTAGCTTCAAAGCACGCACAGCCAACATCCCCGGGTCCTTCCGACGTCCGCGGGTGGAACTTTCACTCATTCGTTCGTCCATGCAATCGCAACATTTGGCAGACACCAGGGCGCATGAGGGATGAAAAACGGTGTGTGCAGCGCCGCCGCCGCACCTGGCGCGTTTGAGAAGAAGTGGAAGAAGCTGGGCACCGGCCGCGTGCGCCCGTGCCGCCCGCCGCTGCTGCCGCCGGCGGCGCCGGGCTTGGGCTTGTCCACGCGTACGGTGAGGTCGCGGCCGGGCTGCCAGTCGATGGGGTCGGACTGCGATGTGGGGTATGGAGTAGGGTGGGGTTGCAAGGATGGCCGCGATGAGTTGTGGGGGGCTGTGTCGGGGGCAGCGGAAGGCGTGGGCCGATACGGTAATCCTACTCCCAGGCCCGTTACCTACACCGCGTTTGCCTGTCCAGTGTCCCCTGTCGAGTTAGATCGGTTTAGCGGGGCCTACAGCGTCCACAACCGCCCCTCCCCAGTCCCCGCCCAGCACCGCCCTCCCCGCCACACAACCGCACGCACACGCACCTGCGCGCTCTCCACGCCCAGCTTGGTGAGGCTGCCGCCCGGCGCGGCGAAGGTGAAGTGCTTGCGCAGCACGGCGTTGGTGAAGTAGGGGTTGCCGGGCAGGAACTCCAGCTCCACTGCACAGCGCGCAAGAACACACACACACACACACACACACACACACACACACACACACACACACACACACACACACACACACACACACACACACACACACACACACACACACACACACACACACACACACACACACACACACACACACACACACACACACACACACACACACACACACATACACACACACACACACACACACACACACACACACACACACACACACACACACACACAGGCACACGCACACGCGCGCATTTCAACATATGCGGCACGGTTTTTCTTTGCGCTCTTCAACTTTGTGACCTTTGCGAACGCTCGCGGCCAATGATCAGCAGCATCCCAGCAAACGTTGGGAGGAGAGAGATAGAGAGAGAGGCGCACAGGCGAGAGGGAGGGAGGAGAGATAGAAGGAGGTCGGCGCGGCCCGCTCCGCCCACTCCCACTCACGTGTGGCGGTGCGCACCGGCTCCTCCGTCGAGGGGCCGCGGCCCTTGAGGTCCTGCCACACCAGCCGCACGTCCGCCAGGTAGCGCCCCAGCGCCGCCTCGTCGCGCCGGGCGCACATGCTGCCGCCCGCGTCGGTGGCGCGCAGCGCGCGAAGCCAGAAGGCGGGGATGGAGAGCTTGGAGGTGGCGCCTGGGTGCGTGGGTGTGATGGAGTGTGTAGGTGCGTGGGCGTGGTGGCGTGTTTAGGTGCGTGGGGGGGCACAAGGAAGGCACGGCGGGTGTGGTGCAATGCGGCGGCGGTGGTGGTGGGCATGGTGGCGGGCTGGTGGCGGGTGTGGAGGGGTCGGGCCGGCATGTCCTTGGCGGACCCTGGCCTACGCCACTTTCGCCCGCGCATCGATTCACGCATGTTCTATCACTCATTCTGCAACGAGACCCGGGTCTTCAGGCGCACCCATACATGCGCCTGCACGCCCGCCGTGCCAGCATCTCCGCACTCGCCTCCGGCTCTGGCGCCGCCCCACGCCCGCCCACCCGCGCTCGCTCGCTCTCACTCACCCGCCGGCCCCACCAGCAGCGCCCGCCGCTGCGCGCCCAGCCGCGCCGCCTCCTCCGCCTGCGCCACCAGCGCCGCCCACTCGCCGGCCTTGAGGCCCTCGGCCAGCTTGTCCAGCCGCATCTGGTTCAGCTGCGGGTGCCGGTGCGGGTGCATGTTCCGGGAAGTGTGTATTGGGAATGGAGCGACGCTCATGCATGTGACAAAATGAGGAATCCACAAAGACGGACGGAGAAATACCGTACTGTACCGGTGCGTGTGCGTGTGCGTGTGCGTGTGTTGTGCATGCCTCCCAGCGTGTGTCTCCCCTCCTCGCCCTCGCCCTCCCGCGCGCCAGCCCCACCCACCACCAGCGCGTGCAGCGCCTTCTGCGCCGCCAGCGGCAGCGCCGCGATGTCCGCCGCGCCCGCCGGGCTGCCCGACACCAGTGTGAAGCCGCCCTCCTCCTCCTCCGCCTCCGAGGTCGCCTGCGCCTGCGTAGCAGCAGCCTTGCCCTTCTTGCCGCCCTTCTTGCGGCCGCCTCCGGCGGCGCCGGCTCCGCCTCCGGACAGGTAGAGGCTGGCGGCGCGGGGCACCACCTTCTTCACCAGGATGTCCAGGATCTGTCAACGTTTACAAAACGTGGTGGCCAGTGAGTTTGTGGTTCTGTTTGATCTTGGTTTGGGGCGGCCAGGGTTTATTATTGTTGTTGCATTTCGAGGCTTGGGGTGGGTGATGGCATAGGCAGGCGAGCAGAAAAGCGCTGTCGCGGTGCGAGGCACGCAAGGCGCCGCCATGTTGCGTGGGGGCAGGGGTTAAATGGCACGGGTCAATGGACGGGGATCACTCACGTCCTTGTCCTGGGCCTCCCGCTGCGCAATGCGCTGGGCCCGGCCGCCGCCGCCACCGCCCTCGCCGTCCTCCTCCTCGTCCAGCTCCATCTCCTCGTCCTCGTCATCCTCGTCGTCGTCGTCGTCCTCATTAGGATCCATGGTGGGATCCAGCTGCAGGAGGGTTCCGTGCATAACAGGGGGGTTGCAAGGATGTTTGGAAAAGCGGTACAGGATCCAGCTGCAGGGGGCGCGGCACATAGGACATGCAACGCCCCCAGCTGCCTCCCGCCCAACCTCCGCTTCCGTGCAACAACACCTCGTCCGTGAATGCAGAAGCCCCACCTCCTTGCGCTTGGCTCCGGCCTTGGCGCCCTCCAGAGGCAGGAAGAAGCGGAAGAACGAGGGGCAGGGCCGCCGCCTGCGCCGGGTGGGGATTGGGGAGGGGGACGAGCGAGGAGGCAGTTGGAAAACCATGAACGCGATTTGATTCGTGCAACAGCTCGAGGCGGTTGCGGTGTCATGTGGAGCAGAGCAAGATACGAGGCGTGCACTGCAGCACACTGCGTGCACTGCAGTACATTCATTCATTTAATTAGGCAAGCTCAATATGGTGTGCGCCAAGATGTGCGCCAAGATGAGGCGCATCCACGATACGATTATCTTCCCGCCCCAGTATTCGGTAGATGTCACCAACGCCCCCCGCCCAAACACTCACTTGCCGCCTCCGGCCGCCTCCAGCTCCACGGCATCCTGCGGGCGGCGCGTACCCACACCGACACAGCGCGTGGAGCGGACGCATCCAGGACACGGCCGCGGCCAGGACACACCTCGCAACGGCTAGGCCCCGCGTGCAGGCGCGGCCTGGTGCCACGATGTCCCGCCACGCACCTGTGCACCTGCACACCCTGCCCGCGTGTTGCCTCCCTCGCGACGCTGCCTGTCATGCCCCGCGGCCCCCGCCAACCGCCAACCCGCAAACCGCCAACCCTCACCTCCTCTCCCAGCAGCAGCTCTTCCTCGTCCGCCTCCTCCTCCTCCTCTTCCTCCTCCACGTCCTCCTCCTCGTCGGGGTCGGGCAGGTCCAGCAGGGGCCCGCCGTGCTTGCCGTGGCGCTTGGAGCGCGGCGCCTCCGGCTGCTGGCCCTTTTTACCCTTCTTGCCCTTCTTGCCGCCTCCCGACGCCTGCGCGCGCGCGATTGCGGTGTGCGAGAGAACATGGCAAGGGGATAACGCAGACAATTGCGTCGCTGATATGTCGTAGCGTCAGCGGTAACGCACTCACACTTCCATTCCTGTCAGACACCCGCATCCCCGTGCCGCCGCCCCCGCCTCCAACCTCCTCCCTCCCCTTCTCAACCCCCGGCCCCGCCCCGCACCTGCTGCTGCTTGCCCTTGCCGCCCTTCTTGCCGCCGCCGCCCGCGGCCTTCTTGCCCGCCGCCCCGCCCGCCGCCGGGCTGGCGGACACCAGCAGGCACCTCCCGGGCCGCCAGTCGATGATGGTGGCCTCCTCCCGGGCCTGCGGCGGCGGCGGCGGCGACGGCGCGGCAGCACATCGCAAGTTTCCATGCCGTCAGTTCACACACACACACAAGCAAGCACGCGCGATTACATTTCGCACATGCGTGTAACAGGGTCCAGCCGCCTATCTACCTTGTTTTGACACGCAAAAAACAAGAAACTCTGTTGCTCCTCTCATGCGACACAACACAACCAACAGCCTCGCCCTCCTCCCCCCAGCCCCTCACCTCGATGATGTCGCCGGGCCCTCCGCCGCCGGCCTTGGGCGGCGCGCGCTTCACGTAGATGCCCTTGCGCAGCACCTGGGGTGGGGGCATAGAGTTCCATTCATGGTTATGATCATGACGAGATGATGCTGACAGGGTGTGGACTGGCGGGTGTCGGCGGGTCGGCGAGGCATGCGGGGGCTGGTGGGGGCTGGTGGGGGCTGGAGCTGCATCCATCCATCTAGCGGGACACCTGCCGCCCTGCTGCTCAGGGCGGGCGCTGCCCCGCCCCGGCGGCGCTTGTGAATCCCAGCCTAAACCAAACCCAAAACCCAACCCACACGGGGAGTTAACAGGGCCAAGACGTTGAGGACTAAGGACCCGAGGCCGCGCCGCCGCTCACCTTGTTCTCAAAGTAGGGGTTGGGCGCCGCGAAATGCAGCTCGATGCACATGCCGGCGGGGCCCCGCTCGTAGCGCACGTCGGTGCAGTACTCGAGCGCGTGGCGGTCGCGCGGCGTGATGTGCGGCGCAAGGTCCTCCTGCGGCGGCCAGTAGCGGTGGCGTCGGGGTGGGGTGAGAGTGATGGTGGTGAGTTGTGATGGTGAGAGTGGTGAGAGTCGTGGTGAGAGTGGTGGTGAGCATAGTGGTGAGAGCGGCGAGTTGTGGTGGTGGTCGGTGGTGGCGACCAGTGGTGTTGGACAACACACGGAAACCAAACCCGACCAGTGGTGTGTGGGGCGAATACCAGCCCAGGCTAGAGCAAGTCGACAGCGGTGAGATGGAAACACAGGTTTCAGACTCAGCGAGGAGCAGGACCAGCCCGGGTACGCTTGAGAGCCAGGCGAGGGGGTCCTCGCCGCCCGCACCTCGTTGCACAGGGCGTTGAGCCAGAAGAAGGGCACACCCGCCCGGCCACTGCCACTGCCACTGCCGCCCGCGCCTGCGCCGGCCTTGGCCGCCGCGCCGGCCTTGGCCGCCGGAGAGCCGGCCGCCGCCGCCGCTGCTGCCGCAGCGCCCCGCGGCTGGAACTCCTGCACGGGGCCGCCGCGGCGGGCGAACACGGGGCAGTGGTAGCGGTAACAAGACAGGTTCACGCAAGTCCCTACGGCAACGGAGTAGCGGCAACGGAGTAGACAGCAAATATGCACATTTGCCCTTCAGACGCCTCCGTTTCGTTCCTGCCCCAGCCTGTCCCCTGCTCAATGTGCCCCTCCTCCCGCTGACTCCCTCCTACCTCCCACCACCCAGGGCCCGGCAGCCCGCACCCACGGTACCTTCAGCTCGTCTTCCGTGGGCTCCGACACGCCCGTGACCAGCTCGTACCTGAGGGGCAAGTGTAATAAACGTATATTACGTAAGCACGTGGTCTTGACAAGTGCAGCATGGATGTACGTGTGCGTGATGTTGGTGGAGGAGGCGCGGCCCGATGGCGCTAGCGGCCGTGCGCCGAGTGCGGGACGCGCTTTTGGGAGGGGGGCTGCGCGCGAAGACGCGGGCTGCCGGACTGGCTGCGACTGGCAGCGGCAAGACGGTGCTGTAACAGCGGTACTGACTACATTCCCGGCGGTGCTGTTACGATGTTGTAACGGTACGGGGTTGGGGGAGGCAGCGCGTGGCGGGCTGGGGCGGGTGCGTGGCCAGAAAGGGCGCGAAAGCGCATTCGGTGTGTAGCTGGTGCGGCGTTGCGGCTGTTGTAGTGATGGTGATTAATCCTGAAGGTCGCGGCACCGAGGCGGCGAGCTCCCCCGGGCGGTGCGATGCGGGGTGCGGTGGGTGACGCTAGCTCGGGTCAAGGGTGCGCGGGCTGCGACAATCGAGCCCGTTTTCGCGCCAAGCGCTGGCGTCCCGCTAAATGCTTTAATGCCTTCTTTGAACAGAAGTGGCGTGAGAGCGCGCGCGGCAGGGCCGGCTCGCTGGGCTGCCAGCAACTCCACACCCGCGCTGCGGACGCAGTTCGCGCAGATGCGCGAGAGCCTTACCGGCGTTCCAGCAGCGGCTGCCTGGCGCGCAGGTACTCCATCAGCAGCTCCTCCTGACGCTCCTGACGCTTCTTGTGGGTCGCCTCCATTTGCACCTGGCAAGCGCGAAGCGTGAGCGGTGCAGCGACGGGCGTCGGTTGAGGGGCACGTCGGCACCAGCTCGACCGACCGCGACGAAACGCGCTAAACGAGCCCACGCACCTCAATTGCCTCGATGGCAGCGAACACCTTCTTCTCCGCCATTTTGCCGCCCAGCTCCGAGGAGCCAAGCAACTCCGCTGAAACCCTGCTTGCACCAGCTGCTCCAAACTGCTCTTAGCGGTGCCCAATCATGTCAGTGCGTATAACAAACTGCAACTGCCAGGGGAAGCGGGGCAAAGCCTGAACTTGAGTCCGACTCCCATTCTGGCGCCCATGCCGCACCCTCCTCAGTTCTGGACTTTCCATGACATAATTGCCTTCGTTAGGTGTTTCTTTTGTTGAGCAAATCAAGAATGTGCGAATCCTAGGCGCTTTCTGCTGTTGTTGCGAGTGATCTTTGCTCCAGAAGCCGTCGGCAGGCGCCATGGAGTCCATTAAGGGACATCCTGAGTATGTCGAGACCGTGTTCGGAGAGGCTATCGTGGCCCGGGACGAATCGCTGGTGGTGCTGGCTAGTGCGTCCGGACTGGGACCTCCCGACCTGTGCTGGCTCCAGAAGGCGCCAAAGAGTGCACTGACGGGTGCCACTGGCGAGGCAAAGGGCTACTACCACTACGTGCTGGGCGGGAATGCATCATCGTCCGCGGCTGTCGCGGCGTATTTCGCCACGCTGACAGCTATGGTGGAGCCGCCGACTTTTCTCCAGGTGAGCATTCGCCTATAGGTGATGTCGCGGCTAGGGAGTGACCGTCGCGGAGCCGCGCGTGCCGGAGTTTCCGGTTTCTGCGACAACAGGGGGAGGCCAGCTGTTCGACGGTGCCGCAGTCCCCCACGGCACGGCGCGGTCGAGGGGACCAACTAGCGGGTGGGGCGTCTGGGACGGCCGGCTCAGTGGCGCACGCGCGCGGGCAGCTCCAATGCGCGCTGTGGCGGAGCCGTGCCGGCAGCCAGACCCCATGTCTCACTCCATGGCCGCGACGCCGTTACTGCCCTCCCCCCCCCACCCGGTTTACGTGTTTGCCCTTGCTTCTCCCCCTCCCCGCCTTCACAAAACCCTGTCTCGCTGCACACACACGCTGCACACACACACACACACACACACACACACACACACACGCGCGCTGCATACACACGCTCTCTGCACACACAGGGCCTGTTCTCCACCACGGAGACGCGCATCGAGCGCGGCTTCTACTGCTGCTACGACCCGCTGTCGCGGCTGGACGTGCGCTGCGAGCTGTGCATCCCCGGCGGCGTGGTGTGCGGCGCGCTGGACTGCGAGGGCAACGTGCACGACGTCACGCCCGACCTGTGGCGCAACTGCGTGGTGCGTGTGGCGGAGGAGGGGGAGGGGGAGGGGACGGCGAGGAGGGGGAGGAGGAGATGACGGAGACGAGGCGCAGTAGCAGGGGGCGGGAGCGGGGCGCCGGATACGCTGGTAGTGAGGCTGTGGCGTGGAGCACGGCGGCGGCGCATGCAGCTGCTCCACAGGCCCCCACACCTTCCCTGACCTCCCCACCACCCAGCCCAACCCCACTCCCCCACTCCCCCACCCCGCCAGGTGGCCACCTTCCTGCGCTCCGAGCTGTACGACGCGGAGCTGGTGTCGTACAGCAGCGCGCCCGTGGCCCGGTGAGGAGGAGATGCGTGTGTGTGTGTGTGTGTGGCGACACATACATGCTGTTGTGCGTGATCGTGTGTTCGTGTGGGGAGGTTTGGTTGTGAGTGGCGATAAGATTGGGGCAGTGTGCAGGCGTGTGCCACATACCCGCCTGAATCCACCTCACCTTCGCCTCCCCCTCCGCCCTTGACTCCCCTGCAGCCACCCCCCGCTGCCGGGCGCGGCGGACGAGTCGCGGCTGCTGAGTGCGGTGGCGGGGCTGTACGAGGACGGCGTGGTGCCGGAGGGGCTCGAGGCGCTCACGGTGGACCAGGTGGGGATGGGGGGCGGGGCAGTTCAAATCAACCATTGCCAACCATTTGGGGAGCAGGGGGGTGGGACGGGGGGGCGAGCGTGGGGTTGTGAATGCCAGCCGAAGCTGAACCAAACCTAACTATAGACGGAGCCCATGACGGCGTTTCGCGTATCTGTTCTCGTGGGCTTTCGAGGGACCAGGAGAGCACAACTGTCCTGCCGCCCCAACGTTGTATGCCCTGTGCTGGGTCGCAGGCGGGCGGCGTGGCTCCCGAGCACAGCGACGTGGTACTGCACTGCCTGCTGCACTACTTCGCGCGGCGGCAGCGCTGGGGCACGGCGCTGGAGTTCTTCGCCAGGTGCGGAGGCGGCCTGGAGGGGGCGGGGAGGGGGGCGGCGGCGGGTGTGGGGTGGCTGGAGTGAGTGAACACAATACCAGCCCGAACTGGTTTGAATACCAGCCGCCAATGTGAGCGGGCAGCAGCAGCAGGAGTCGAGGGGCTGGAGGTTAGTGGAGGAGAGTAGGGCAGATTTGTGCCCGGGGCAGACAGCGCTGCGTGGGATCACCGTCATTGCATTGCGCGCGCGTCATGTCGCCCCCTGCTCCCCTGCCCCCTGGCCCTTGCACCTGCCTGTCCCTGGTCTAATTGCTATTGGCTGGTGATCACAACTCCCCTGCCCCCTGCTGCTGCAGGCTGTGCTCGTCCTACCCGCCCGCCGCGCTGTACGTGGCGGCGGTGCAGCGCGAGTGCGGGCTATACGACGAGGCGCTGGGTGGGTGGGCGCGCGGGGGGCGAGCCGGGGGAGGGGGGTAGCAACGGGTTACGGGTTACGGGGCTGGGCGTGTGTGTAGCCGGTTTTGTGACGGTTTTGGGGGCGGAAGCTGGACAGGCGGGCGTGCACGGAATCTGTCTCCGCCACAACCGCCACAACCACGGCGCTGTTGCAACGGACCTGCCCCTGAACCTACGGCCTGCCGCCCTGCCGCCGCACCCGCAGCCACGCTGTCCCGCGCCGTGGAAGAGGCGCCCACGGAGCCGCTGCTGCTGGCGGCGCTGGCCACCGAGTGCCTGTACTCGGACCAGGTGCGGCCGGGCGTGTGGCGGGGTGCTTTGGGGTGGGTGCATAGCAGCCCGTTGCATACGAGCGGGGGCGTGTGGCAAGGCTGCGCATGGCTAAACCCCTTGTCATCTTGTGATCTTGAATGGACCCTCCCACCCTGCCTTCCCCCATCCCCCGAACCCCGGGCGCAGCTGGAGGCCTCGCTGCGCTTCGCCACGCGCGCGGTGCGGCTGCGGCCCCTGCTGCGGCCCGCCTGGCTGGCGCTGGCGCGCGCGCACGTGCGGCTGGGCGCCGGCGGCGCGGCGCTGGTGGTGCTGAACCTGGTGCCGCCGCCGCCGCTGCCGGGGCGGGAGGAGGCCATGCTGCACGTGCGTGGCGCGCGGGGCATGTGTGTGTTTGGGGGCGTGTGTAGCTGTGAGGGGGTGGGCGTGTGTTGGTGTGTGTTCAACAGTAACAACGACGGTGGGCCCCACCACCGCTGTTCCACGGTCGTCAATTCTGCAACAATCTTGCCCTACCCGCGCCCCGCGACCCCACCCCGCGCCCGCCCCGCAGGTGGTGGTGGCGCCCGAGCCCAAGTCCACCACGCGGCCCGCGCTGCCCGCCTTCGACCTGGACGTGGCGGCGGCGCGCCAGGTGCTGGCGGAGGAGGTGAGCGGGCGGGAGGTGGCGGCGGGCGGGAGGCGGGGTGCGGGTGGACGTTGCGCCCACCGGGGCCGGCAGGCGACACGCACCACGCACGCTGCCGCACCATCGTGCTTAACTTGTACTCTCAAACACGCACATGCAAAAAAAAACGCGCAGGCCACACACAGTCTTTGTTGTCGTTTTCCCTTGTGCTCTCTAACACGCATGCAGGCCATCGTACACCCCGGCATCGAGTCGGGCGCGGCCGCCGCCTCCGGCGGCGCCGCCGGCTCCTCGGGCGCGCTGGGCGCCGGCTCCGCCGCGGCCGCCGCCGCCGCCGCCAACACGCTGCCGGGCGCGCTGATGGTCCCCCGCGACCCGCCCGACGCCGCCGCCTGCCCCGACACGGCGCCGCTGCGCATCACCAAGGCCGTGCTGGCGGCGGTGTATACGGTGTTGCAGGTGGGTGTGGGGGCGGGATGGGGTGGGGGTAGAGTGGGTGGGTGGGTGGGTGGGTGGGTGGGTGGGTGGGTGGGTGGGTGGGTGGGTGGGTGGGTGGGTGGGTGGGTGGGTGGGTGGGTGGGTGGGTGGGTGGGTGAGAGGGTGGTGGGGGCTGGTGAGTGGGGTTGCATGAAGCCACCCGACCCGACCTCCCAATTGGTACATCGGCACCTCAGCAATCGCAACAGCGAGAGAAGCCGTCACTGTAAACTCTTATCTTACTTTTATCATGCACGGAACCCACCCCACCCCAACCCCAACCCGCCCTGCAGGAGCTGGTGGCGGTGTCGGGCTGGGACGGCTTCCTGCAGCTGCGCAGCGGCGTGTTCGTGATGCACGCCGACAGCGACGTGCTGAGGGAGCAGCAGCGGGTGAGGCGGGGAGTGTGTGTGGAGAGGAGCTGATGGGGGGGGGGGGTGAATACCATCCCAAGCTAAACCAAGCTGAACTAGACGGGGGGTCGCAAGACTAAGAGGCTGAACAGGGGTGGCCGGGGCAGCGGGGGTGGATGATGGGCAGGGACATGGGAGGGGCGGCGCAGGCGGAACACGCGACCCCCGGCTCGTGCGTGTGCGAATGGCGGCAGCTCAAATGCTCCTGCACATCCGGCGTCTCACGTTCCAAACATCCACTGCCACGCACACCTGCAGGAGGCCGAGGACCGCGAGGAGAAGCTGCGGCTGCTGCACCGCCAGCTGTCCGCCACACTGCCGCTGTCGCCGGGGCGCGCCGGCGGCGTGGCGCCGCAGCCCGCGCCCTTCACAGCCATGTCGCGCCGACCGCCGCCCGAGGGTGAGCCGCGCGCGTGCGCCGCCCCCCTGGCTTGTGTGAGCATGGGCCAGCGCTGTACGGGCAAGGGGCACAGGAATGCAAGCGCACATGATTACTACGCAGGCCCGCGTTGCTGCCGGTACCGCGCATCACACGAACACCCCACCCCACCAGCACACGATTGCGGCACCCATCTATACATACCCCACCGCCCCTTCCATGTTCGACAACAACTTCACAAACGAGCCCCGCACGAGTCCCCAGCATCCTTGCAACCCCACGTTCTGGTTTCTGGAATGAACTACCCACCCACCCACCCCACCCATGCCCCGCCCCGCCCCGCCCCACCCCCAATGATGAATGCAACCCCCGCAGGTGTGGACTACGAGGCGCAGCTGGACGAGGCGGTGGCCATGGGGCTGTCCGAGTTCCCGGAGCACCTGGAGGAGGTGCGTGTGCAGCCGTGTAGGGTGGGGGTTGGGGGTAGCTTTCTCCAATGCCCGGGGGGTGGGGGTGCCGGTGTATGTACCGATTTCGACATGGGCAGTTCCAACGCCGGGCCGCTCACGTCGAGAGATTGCACGAGCCTAGACTGACCGGTCCGCCACCCACCACCCTCTTACCTCTCCCCTCTTACCTCTCCTTTACCTCTCCCCTACGTCTGCCTTCTTACCTCCCCTACCCCCGCCCTTCCCTTTACTTATGATGAATGTACCGGTAACCCCTCCCGCCTGCCCCTACCTCCCCCCAGGCCGGCTACGACGACCCGCGCATCGCCGCCGCCCGCGAGGCGCAGCGCCGCCACCTGCGCGCCATAGCCGAGCGCCAGGCGGCGCTGGAGGCGGCCGAGGGCGGCGCCTACGCAGATGACGAGGGCGGCAGCAGCAGCGGCGGCGGCGGCGCCGGCAGCGAGCCCGGCGGCGCGGCGGGCGGCCGGGGCCGCCGGCGGCGGGCGGGGCGGAAGGCGGCGGCGGCGGCAGGGGGTGCGGGGGCGGCGGCGCCGTTCCGGGGCTTGGGCCCGGGGGGCGAGGAGGACGAGGAGGAGGAGGGTTTGAACCCGGAGGAGGTGGAGGCGCGGCGGCGGCACCTGCGGCAGCAGCAGGAGGCGTTTGACCTCGAGGCGGACGTGCCCGGCGGCGGCGGCGGTGGCATCATCGACGCCAGCGCGTTTGCGGCGGCGGAGCAGCAGCAGCTGCAGCACGAGCAGCCGGAGCACGAGCAGCAGGAGCAGGCACGGGCACAGCAGCAGCAGCAGGAGGTGCGGCGCGCGTCGGAGATGACGGCGCCGGCGGCCGCGACCACGGCGCCGTCGCAGCCCAGGGGTGCGCCCGGCGGCGGCGGTGGCAGCAGTTGGTGGGGCACGTTCTTTGGCGGCGGCGGCGCACCGCAGTGGCGCGAGCCTGGGCCGCTTGGGGAGGCGCGGGAGGCGGGCGGCGGCGCTCGCCGCGTCATGCCCGGCGCATTGTTGCAGCGGCTGCAGCAGCAGCAGCAGCAGGAGGAGGAGGCGGGGGGCTTGCAGCTGGCGCTCGCGGCGCCGGCGTCCGGGAGCGGCTGCCGCAGCAGCAGCTGTGTGGC
Organism: Chlamydomonas incerta; assembly: GCA_016834605.1. NCBI lineage: Eukaryota > Viridiplantae > Chlorophyta > Chlorophyceae > Chlamydomonadales > Chlamydomonadaceae > Chlamydomonas > Chlamydomonas incerta. The sequence goes on from JAEHOC010000039.1 coordinate 811,370, forward strand.
GGAGGCGGCCGGGGCGGGGGATTGGTGGTCGCCGGCGCAGGGCCCTGGGCGGTCCGGCGCGGGGGCGGCGGCGGGGGCGGCGGCCTGGTCGCAGGGTGTCGCCTGCTGCGCGCTGTCGCCGTTGGAACGGAGAGCTGGCGCTACTGCTTCCGGCAGGGGCACGAGCGCGGGCGCGGGCGTGTCCTCGCCGCCAACCGGCGGCAGTAGCAGCGCCTGCGCGGCGGCCGCAAGCACCAGCTACAGCCACAGCAGCGGCAACAGCGGTTGCGGCACAAACAGGAGCGGAGGCGCGGGCTCGGGTCTTGCGGCGGCGGTGCTGGGGCGGCTGCTGGGCAAGCTGCGGGAGGCGCGGCAGCGGCGCGCGGCGGCCGGGTGCCGGCGGCGGCTGCAGCGGCTGCGGCTGGCGGCTGCGGCGGAGCTGGTGGCCACGTGCCCGGAGCTGGCGCCGTACCGGCCGCTGGCGCCGCTACTCGCCGCCGCGGCGGCCGCCGCCAGCGGCGGCGCAGCCGGCGACCCGCTTGCCGCCAGGGCCGTTGCGCGCCGCCGCCGCTGTCCGCTGAACGGCACAGCCGGCGGAGCCGGGGCAGGCGGAGCCGGGGCATCACGCCTGGCGCTTGCCGCCGCCTCGGTAGCCGCGCCGGCGGCAGTGGCGGAGGCGACCACGACCACGGGGGCCGACCACGGCGCCGCCGCCGCGGGCGGCTCGCCGCCGCCGGCGGGCCGGCCGCAGCTGGCCACCGGCGCCACCATCGGGACCAGCGCCGCCAACCCCGGCACCGCCGCCGCCACGGCGCCGCCGCAGCCGCAGCCGGGCGAGGAGGGGTACGGGCACAGCGCGGCGGCGGCGGCGGGGGCGGGCGCTGGCGGCCACGCAGCCGCCAGCGCCGCGGTGGGCAGCGACGGCTTCCCGCTAGTGCTGCAGAACGCGGACGCCGACCGGCAGGTGTGGGGTGTGTGAGGGATTGGTGTTAGAAAACACGAGTGCGGGTTTTGTGCGTTTGTGTGCGAGGGGCGTGCGTGCGTGCGTGATATGCTAGCGTGACGATGTTTGTGTGCACGCATCCAATCATCTAGTCACAATCAAACATCATGCACCCCACCCCCATCTTTGCAACCCCCTCCCTCCCTCCCCGCCCCTCGCGCCGCGCCGCGCACACCAGATGGTGGCTGAGGGCCTGGACGTGACGGAGCTGGGCGCCAAGCGGCTGTGTGTGCGCTGGCTTGATGAGCTCATCGTGGCGCTGTGGCACGACCTGCAGGTGGGCGGGGGGGGGGGGGGCGCGGCGGGAAGGGGCGGGATGAGGAGGGGGAGGGGGAGGGGGCGGGTGGTCGTAAGGGCGGTGGGTAGTCGTCGTAACCAGTGCCGATGCCCAATGGCTCAGCGGGGAACGGGGTTCGCACGTACGGTCCACACGTGTGGAAAGCGCCACTTTTACCACCACTTTCCAACCATCCTTGCACCCCGCCCCGCCCCCCCCCAAGGCCTTCCTGGACTGGAAGGCTCTGGACACGGAGCTGGCGGAGGCAGGCTGCCGCTGCCACGCCGAGATTGTGGCCGGCACCGCACCGCCGCCCTCGCCCGCCGACTACGCGCGGGCGGGCAGCAAGGAGCAGGCGGCAGGTGCGTCTGGGGTGGGGGCGGGGGGCAGTCATCACGCCCTGTCGCGCTGCGGGGGCCAGTGTACGGGCGCCGCTGCCCGCCGCACCCCAGCAACAAAACCGCCCACCCCCACCCCCATGTGCCGTGTACATGCACGCGCAGACGGCGCAGACGGCCAGCTGCCGCCGCCGCCGGCGCTGCCGGCGCTGTCGGCCACCGAGTGGCTGCGGCGCGCGCTGCTGGCGGAGCGGCTGCACCACGAGGGCGACGCGCTGGCGGCGTACCAGGTGGGCTGAGCAAGGTCAAGGCAAAGATGTTACTTAGATGGTACATAGAAGTGTATACCATGGGTGGGGTTGTGAACACCAGCCCAGTCTAAACCAAGCTAAACTAAACAAGGGACAGGCAATGCAATGGGGGGCTGAGGGGCTGAGGGGCTGGGGGTTCAGGATACGTATAAGAGCGAGGCTGTGACGAGCAGGGATGTGATGGCGGATGGGCTGAAGCCGGCTGCTGGGATGGTCAGAGTAGCAGGGGTTGTGTCCACAGCCATCGGCTTCTGAACCTTGCAAACTCCGCCTCACCACCGCCTCGCCGCCGCCTCATCCACCGCCGCCCGCCAGGCCGCGGTCATGACGCCGCCGCCAGCGGGCGGCTCGGGCGCGGCCCCGGCCGCCGGCGGCGCCTCCTCCGCCTCCGCCGCCGTGGTGTTCGCTGCGCTGTCGGGCGGCGGCCCCGGCTGCTTCAGCGCCATCGCCTGGGAGGTGAGCCGGCGCTTGGGGCGGCCCGTGCTAGGGGTGCGTGGGCGCGCTGCGTTTGGCGTTGCGTTGCCAGCGGTGCTATGGGGTGCCGCTGCTAGCGGGCCGCCTGCCGTGAGGAGGTGCTGTCTGCGGCACGGCGGGGCTGACGAGCGCCTTTGCGTCCCCTCGTTGTAGCTCGGGTCGGCCGTCACAACCCCCGCCCCCTCCCCGTCGTCCGTCCTTCTAACGTCCTTCTAACCTTGAACCCCCGCTTGCCTGCGCCCCCCCCCCCTGCCTCCCCAGGCCATCATGCGCCTGGCGCCCGCCGCCGAGCCGCGCGACACGGCCTGGGCGCTGCGCGGCGTGGCCGCACTGATGGCCTGGCTGGAGGCCCGCGCGCCCGCCGGCGGCGCCATCCCATTCACCTCGGGCTTCCTGGCGCCCGGCGCCACCGCGGCGGCCGCCGCCGCCGGCGCGGTGCGGGCTGCGCCCGCCGCCGCCGCGGCGGCGGCGAGCGCCGGCGCCGGCTCCGCCGGCGGCGCCGGCGGCAAGCTGGCGGCGTGCCCGCTGGTGGTGGTGCAGTGCCTGTTCCTGGTGGCGGCGGTGCTGGGGGAGGAGGGCGTGGCGGAGCTGCTGGCGGCGCAGCCGCCCGGCGGCGGCGCCGCCGCCAAGCCGCTGGCGGCGGCGGTGTCGGCCGCCGCCGGCGGGCGGCCGGTGCAGGCCGCGGCGGCGGCGATGCTGCGCAGCGCGGTGGCGGGCGCCGCCGCGGCACGCGCGGCCGCGGCCGTGGCTGGCGGCGCGTCGACGTCGCCGGGGGGCGCGGCGGCGGCGGAGGCCGCGGGGTCCAGCGGCGGCGGCGCCGTGCAGGCTGGGCAAGCAGCGGCGGCAGTGGATGGCGCGTAGGGGGCGGCGGCCCTCCCGGACATTGATGATGACACATTGATCGACGTGAACAGGCTTTAGCAGTTGTAAGTTGGCCTTGCCATACTCGGGCGTGGATATCAGGATTCGCAGAATTTGATTCGGTCCATTGGGCGGGCGCGGCGGCCGTGTCGTGCTGTTTCTAGCGGTAGCAGTCGCACAGGGGTGCGTCATGTTTTGAGGTGAATGCGATTTATCAGTGCATGGCTGGGGGTTACACGGGGGGACAGCCAATCCCGCGATGGGGCTGGATGGGGGACCGGGGCGCACCGCCGCTGGAGCAGGGTTCGTGTCGCCCCTGGAAGTGTCAGGGGGCGAGGCGCATGTTGGTCGGACTGGGTCTTGCACTAATTCTGTATGCCGGGATGGATGTGCCCAAGCTCAGCCTCATCTTACTAGACGGAGTCCAGGCAAATGCAAAAGCACTAATGCTCCGATGCATTACCATGCTCGTGGGATTGGGGCCGGAGTCGGCTCTGCCCCAGTGCCCCTCAAACTGGCGTGGCGGCCAGCCGACATAGCCGCACTAGAGCCGGCACCGCCGCATGCTGCTGACAGTCAATTTTACACCGGTGACGGGTTCTAGGCAGCGGCGCGGAGTACAGGGATCCAGGGCCACCTGCGCGTCGTGGCAGCAGAGCGGGACTAAGTCGAAAGGCACCACCATCAGCGCCTGGGCCCGGGGCAGGACGCGGGGCGGCGGGGGGAACGCCGCCCCACCGCGTCCCCACCAGCGCTGCAGCCGTTGCAGGCTTGCGCCGCTCGCCTTCCTACCCGCCCGCTGTGCCCTGATCTGGGATGTGCGTAGAATCTGACTTGTTAATTTATACCATCAATTTCATTTGCAAAGCAACGGGCCGCAAGCGAGGACCTGCGACGAAAGTGGAGCCGGACCATCCGGGCGGGCCCAAACCGTCAAGGATTTAAGCGCTCGCATTTCTCCCGCAGCTTCATTCATTAAAGTGCACCGTCTTGTATTCATTTCTTGCACATCGCTGCACGCCTGAAGCCGGGACACTGTGCTGCAGCAGACTAAAATGGGCCTCTCGAACTACGTGCCCGCTATTACGATACCGCGCCCCTCGAATGCACTAATTCTCTTGGGTGCCACCGGCGGGCTGCTTGCGTGGCTCGGCTCCAAGGCTCTGCGCAGGATTCAGGTAATTGAATGCCGCATGCCACATGCCTCCCGGACTTCCGCGACGGCACCGCCGCGCCGTGCCCACGTGCTCCAGCGGCAGCATAACTGCGAACTAGGATAGAACTGCTCTAATTGAAAGAATGGCTGTGGGATGCTGCGTTGCAGCCGGCCAGGCCAGCTTAAAGGCCCGGGCCCCAGCCCGCCCGCGGTTTGCGGCTTGCCACCCACCAGGGGCACACTCGCACCCTCACCATGTCCCCGTGCCGTGTCCCCTCCGCCGAATCGGCATCTCCCCGTGCTCGTATTGCAGTATGTGGGCAAGAATGAGCAGGTGCTGGTGAAGCGGCTCACCGAGAAGGTCGTGGTGAACGGTAAGCCAGCCAGCTTGGGGATGGGGTGAAAGGGTTAGCCTGTTAGCCAGTTCAAAAGCCAAACAATGGCCAGCCCAACATAGCCCCCGGGGGGCCAGTTACCAGCCCAAGGGGGTCTAGCCTAAAACATTACGTTGGGGAACAACAGGCACGGGCGGGGCGTGGTGCCCCTTGATGCCCCGGACCCCCTCCCCGCCGCCGCCCCCGCCCACTCCCACTCCTGACCGGACTGTTCCCACCCCCTGCAGGTCCCACGGTCTACTTCCCCAACCCCCTGACCACCCTGAACTACTCCAAGCGCAAGGCGATTAACCTGAGCGCGCTGCAGGTGTGTGTTTGTGTGGGGTTGTGGGGATGGGGTGGGGGGCGTCCAATCTGGATAAAACAAACTAGAAGCGGCCCGCAGGCGCAGGGTGAGTGGGTGGGCGAGGGGCGGTCAGTGCTACTCCGCAAGCTTTCTAACACCACACCCCGCCACGCCACGCCTCTCTCAACGCCACACCACACCACGCCACGCCACGCAGTACGTAAAGGTGGACGACAGCCAAACCGGCGAGACGCGGGTGGTGGCGGGCCCGGCGCTGCTGTTCCTTGGGCCCTACGAGGTGGCGCAAGAGGTGAGTGCTGCAAGAGCAGGGGCGGAGTTGTGGACACCAGCCACACATACCGTAATATATATGCAGTGCACGATAAGAAAGGGGCCGTGTTGCAGTGGCAGTGGCGGTGGCGGTGGCCCTGGCCTGGGATGGGCTGCACGGCGCTTCCGTGGCTGCTGGGCGGGGTCGAAAGAACCCACCTCTGTCTCCCTCCCTCCCTGCCTCCCTCCCTGCCTCCCTCCCTGCCTCCCTCCCACCCCACCCACCGCGGCAGGTCGAGGACAAGACGGTCCTCGGCGCCAACGACGCGGTGCGGGTGACCAACAAGACCACCGGCGAGGAGCGCATCGTGCGCGGCCCCGCCACCTTCGTGCCGGGTGGGTGATTGCGTGCGGGTCGGTGGGCGGGTGGGTGGGCGGGTGGGTGGGCGGGTGGGCGGGTCATGGGGGGCGCTAGGGCGGTGGTGCGGCGGCGCCGGGCGGCGGCGACAGGCGGTGCTAGCTGCGTTATTAGTGCCTGTGTTGATTGCCACGACCCCACGACCCCACACCTACGCCCACGTCCACACACACGGTTTGGTGTGATTTTGTGTTTAACACACGGTAATCGGCGTAGGTATCTGTACTTTATTGCGCGCGCGTGAATGGCGGCTTTGTTTCGTTTGTTTTTGTTTCACACACCCGCAGGCGCGCTGGAGAGTGTGTCCCGCATCATCGAGCCCGTCATCCTCACCAAGAAGGACTACATCAAGCTGCAGGTGCGCGTGCGTGCGTGTGTGTGCGTGTGCTTGCGTGTGTGTTTGAGCGTGTGTGTGTGAGCGTGACAGCACACAGGCACATTGCGACCCGACTGCTGCGCCCTCCGATCGGCAGCCGTGGAAGCCACCTGTTGGGTCGGCTCAGACTGGTCTGGTACGGTATTATTCACCCCGCCTGCCCAATCCCTGCCAACCCCAACCCCGACCCCAACCCCACCCCTCCTGCAGGATAAGCTGAGCGGCCGCGTGTGGATCGAGCGCGGGCCCGGCCAGCTGTTCCTGGAGCCGCACGTGACGGCGGTGACGCCCAAGGCCGCAGCCTACAGCCTGCAGAGCCACCAGTACATACGGCTGCAGGTGCGGCCCGGGTCACCAGCCCAAGTGGGGGTGGGCGTGGGCGTGGGTGTGTGTGGGGTAGTTTTCTCCAATTCCCAAATCAACCATTGCCAACCCCCCTTGCGCGGGTGCGTTGGAATGGGGCTGCTGGAGCAGTGCGTTTTTGTTGGGGTGCGGCGTGGCGCAAGTGCACCTCCCCTCCCCCGTGCTTCCGCCAACGCCCACCCGCCCCCGCACCTTGGCCTCCTCGCCTTTCCAGAACGTCTTAACCTTGCAGCCCCCCACCTGCCCTCACCCAACCCGCTTTGGCTTGGGATGGTATTCACAGCCCCCACGCCTGCTGTCTACGCCACTAAACTTCTATGTACCATCTTTGCAACCCCCCCCCTTCACCCAACCTACCCTCACCCAACCTACCCTCACCCAACCCACCCTCACCCAACCTACCCTCACCCAACCTACCCTCACCCAACCTACCCTCACCCAACCTGCCCTCACCCCACCTGCCCTCACCCAACCCACGCCAGGACACGCTGACGGGCGTGGTGCGTGTGGAGCGCGGCGAGCAGCTGCTGTTCCCCGGCCCCTTCGAGGTGGCGCTGGACGGCGGCGTGCAGGCCTGCATCGACCTGCAGCCCTGGGAGTACTGCGTGGTGCAGGACCGCACCAGCGGCAAGGTGTGGGGGTGGGGGCGGGGCGGCCGGGAGGGCGGGAGGGCGGGAGGGCGGGCCAGCGCAGAGGGCGGGCCAGCGCAGGGCGCGGGTTGAAGGGGCGGCCAGGAGGGCGGCCAGCGGGGCTTTGGGGGTCTGCGCCGCCAGACGACAGGAGGGCACGCTAGGCTGCGGCCCCGCCTTGATCGCTGCCACCGCTTACGAACGTGCACGCACTGGTTTGGTTTGGTTGGATTTAGCTTGGGATGGTATTCACAACCCCGCCCCTTCAACCTTGCACCCCCCCCGCCCCTCAGATCCGCGTGGAGCGTGGCGAGAAGCTGGTGTGGCTCAGCGGCACGGAGCGCGTGGTGGGGCGCGAGAAGGAGCAGGTGCGTGGGTTGCGTGTGGTAGGCGGGGGCGTGGCGCGGGGCGCGTGGGGGAGGCCATGGTGGCGGTGGCGGCGGAGGTGGGCGTGCTGCTGACGTGGAATGCGCGCCTGTGCGTTTGTGGGCAGCGGTGGCAAGCGGCTGGCGAACGTCGTGATGCGCGGCGCGGGCGCTGAGGGCTGGGCTGCCCCAACTCCCGACGGCACGCCACCGCCAGCACACGCCCCGCCCCCATCGCTGACACACCCGGCACACTCACTAGCTCACTACTCACTCTCCCCGACCCCACCCACCCGCCCCACGCCGCCACCACACACGCACGCACACACGCACACACGCGCACGCGCAAACAGGCGGTCAAGGTGGACAGCGAGAACGCGGTGCTGGTGCTGGACCAGAAGACCGGCCTGCAGACGCTGGTGGAGACGCCGCAGCTGTTCTTCCCCACCGAGGACGAGGTGGTGGTGGAGGTGAGGGCCTGGGTGTGTTATTGACAGCAACAGCAAGACGGACTTCAAAGCCCGCCGAACACGCGCGCCTGGGTGTGTGTGTGTGTTAAACAAAACAAAGACGGACCAAACCCGCCTGTGTGTGTGTGTGTGTGTTAAAAACAAAATACAGACGGACAAAAAGTGTGTGTGTGTGTGTGTGTGTGTGTGTGTGTGCGTGAGGAAAGGGCGGGGCGGGGCGGGGCGGGGCGGGGCGGGGCGGGGCGGGGCGGGGCGGGGCGGGGCGGGGCGGGGCGGGGCGGGGCGGGGCGGGGCGGGGCGGGGCGGGGCGGGGCGGGGCGGGGCGGGGCGGGGCGGGGCGGGGCGGGGCGGGGCGGGGCGGGGCGGGGCGGGGCGGGGCGGGGCGGGGCGGGGCGGGGCGGGGCGGGGCGGGGCGGGGGCGGGGCGGGGTGGTTTGGTGCTTCATGTTTGGTGGCCCCCAACTCCCGGAGTGTTTTAAGCTCGGTATGGATACGGATCCAGGCGACCGGTTTTGATGACGCCCGCCGCGCCTCTGCAACCCCACCCCAGGTCCGCAAGCGCATCAAGCTGGCAGACAACGAGGCCGTCATCCTCAAGGTGCGTATGTGTGTGTGCGTGCGTGTGTTAGTGAGCACAAGGGAAGCTGTGTGTGTCATTGGGCAGGCAACACGGCGGCACCCGTTGCCGCGAACCCAGTTGGGGTCCCAGGGCCCCAGGTTCCCCAGGTTCCCCAGATTCCCGCGGTTCCCCGGGTTCCCCGGGTTCCCTAGGTTCCCCAGATTCCCCAAATTCCCCAGGTTCCCCTGATTCCCGGGGTTCCCCGGGTTCCCTAGGTTCCCCAGATTCCCCCAATTCCCCAGGTTCCCCAGGTTCCTCAGGTTCCCCAGGTTCCCCAGGTTCCCCAGGTTCCCCAGGTTCCCCAGGTTCCCCAGGTTCCCCAGGTTCCCCAGGTGTTGCAGCGGCAATCGGCCGCCCACCGGCCAGACTGGACACCCCACCAACAACACCGTCCCCAAGTTGCCTTCGCCCCCGCCCCCAACAACAACAACAACACCCCCGGCCCCCACGCAGGACGCGGAGGGCAAGTACCACTACCGCTACGGCGACCCCACCAAGAACGACGGCGAGGGCGCCGCGCGGTCCTTCTTCCTGCCGCCCTACTGGGAGGTGAGCGGGTTTTTAGGTGGTTTTAGGTGGTTTTAGGGTTTAAGGCGCTTTAGCGCTGGGCCGCGGCCAGCGGGGGAGATGCACGTCCTGCCTGCCCAACTTCCTAACACCAAGCCCCAACCGAATGGGGGGGGGGTGGCGCGCGGGGAGAAGAGCATGATTGGAGGCAAGGGAAGGCTGGTGAAGTGGTGGGGCAGGGCAGGCGAACGGTAGATAGCCCTTCACGCCCCCACGCCCCATCTCAATTCCCCTCCTTCCTCCTTGACTCCGTACCCACCAAGTCGCCAACCCATCCACTCACCCCGCCCCCGCCCCCCGCACCGCCCCTACGCCGCCAGCTGGTGAGCCTGATGTGGAGCCGCGGCCGGCGCCGCGAGCGCCGCGACCTGCGCATCACCACCTTTGACATGCGCGCGCAGGTGCGTGAGTGCGTGTGCGTGTGCGTGTGCGTGTGCGTGTGCGTGTGCGTGTGCGTGTGCGTGTGCGTGTGCGTGTGCGTGTGCGTGTGCGTGTGCTTGTGCGTGTGCGTGTGCGTGTGCGTGTGCGTGTGCGTGTGCGTGTGCGTGTGCGTGTGTGCGGGGGTCCGGGGGTGGGGTGTGCGTGCGTGAGCGTGCGTTTGGGGGTTAACTGTGAACCAATCCCGTGTGTTGGGTGGTGGGGGGCGGGGATGGCGGGGATTGTGAGGTTCGGGTGAGGGGTGGGTTGGGGAGTGGCGGTTAGGGGTGGGGGCCCGAGACAGGGGGCACGGCACCAGGGGGCATAGGCACCCGCTCCGTGAGACTGTGACCCAACCTGATGTCCCCACCAACCCGATGCCACCACCGTGCCATACCTGGCGTGCCTCGGGCCTCAATGTACCGCGTTTCTCAGCCCCGTGAACTCACCCGCCTCAACCCCCACCCCTCCACCGGCCGGCCGCCCGCAGTACATGTCGTTCGAGTTCAACTGCCGCACCAGCGACAACGTGGAGATGATCCTGGAGGGCACCTTCTTCTGGGGTGAGCGCCGTTTGACGTCCGTGACGTCAGTGGGCAGTGGGCAGCCCGCCCGCCCGCCTGAGCAGCGCTGGGCAGGATCCCTCCCTCTTGGATTCACAACCCCCGCCCACCCCTCCTCCACCCCTCCACCCGCCCACCCCACCCCCCACAGAGGTGGTGGACCTGCCCGCCATGATGCGCTACACGGGCGACGCGCCCGGCGACGTGTGCGCCCACGCCCGCAGCTGCTTCATCCAGGTGGGGGCGGGCGGGCGCGCGGCGTGCAGGCGTGCACGCTCGCTTTCCATTCCCCGGTTACCACCGGCGCCCACACATTGACCATAAAACGATCACATCCATCCTGACTCCCTCCCCATCCCGCGCCTCGTCACGCCGCCCCACACACAACACCCCCTAAACCCTATACTAAGCTTGAACTCCCCCTCCCGCTCCTCCACTCTGCCCCCCACCCACCCCACCTCCGCAGCTGGTGTCCAAGGTGACGCTGCAGACGTTCATGGACACCTTCAACGACATCGCCCGCGCCGCGCACTCCAACGACGACCACTTTTACTCGCAGGTGCGGGCGTGTGTGTGTGTGTGCGTGCGGGGGGTTGACTGTGAACCAATCCCGTAAGGAAACATCAGCGCTGCACTTGGCGCTGCAAGGAGAAATTGCAGTCGCATATGCGGGAGGGAGGCCTGCTGCAGCGCGACTGATGACTGCGGCGCGGCTGCGGGCCTTGGCTATTCGCAGCCGCCGCCGCCTCACCCCCTCCTCCGCTTCAACCCCTCTACACTCGCCCCCCCCCCCACACACACAGCGCGGCATCAAGATCCACTCGCTGGAGGTGACGCGCTACCAGTGCGCCGACGCCTCCACCAGCGCCATCCTGGAGGCCATCATCCAGGAGACCACCAACGTGAGGGGGCGGGGCGGGTGGTGGGGAAGGGGCGTGAGGGGAGGGGGAGGGGAGAGGATTGCAAATACCATCCCCAGCTAGACCAGCCAAACTAGGCAGGAGATGAACACAAGAGGAGGAGAGGGCCCGTTGCCTGGACCACCGCCAGCCCACAACCAAGTGGAGCGCGGGAAGAGACCTGCCATACCCGCATCATGAGTGTGACCCCGCCTTACGCTCCCGGCCCCCCCCCCACCCCCCACAGCGCATGAACCGGCTGTCGTGCCAGGAGTCGGAGAACGAGGTGGCGCTGGCCAAACTGCGCGGCATGGTGGAGCAGGTGCGTGCGTGCGTGCGTGCGTGCGGGGGACAGGAGGGCAGCGGCGGAGGGCGGCGGCGTGGGGGTGGCGGTAGGCAGAGAGCGGCAGAGGGCGGCGGCGGCGTGGGGGCGGCGGCGGAGGGCGGCAGAGGGTGGGGTGGGGGCTGAGGGCGGCGGCGGCGCGGCGCGCGGAGTGGGGTGGGGTGGGCGACTGGTTGGTGTTTGCTCCACAACGCCCAGGTTCACCACAGGCACACCTTTTGCAACCAATCTTGCAAACCCCAACCCCAACCACCACCCACACACCCCTCACACCCCTCGCACCCCCCACTCACACCACCACACACACGCACACGCCCCACGCAGGAGCGCGCCACGGGCGAGGTCCTGGACATCCAGCACGAGCACGCGCAGGCCACGGCGCGGGCGGAGGGCACGGCGGAGGCGGAGCGCTGTGTGGCGTTCCTGGTGCGTGCGGGCGTGTGTATGTGGACGTGCCGGCAGGGGCCGGACAGGGTGGGGTCTGGAATGGGCTACCACGCCTGCGCCCCCTCTCCTTACATGCTTTTGGCCTGAAGTAAACTGCTTCCTCCACATGCGCACCCACACCCGCACCCACACTCACACACCCACGCCCACACGCCCACGCCGACACACCCGCAGGACGCGGTGCGCAGGAGCGGCGTGCTGCCGGCCGCCGGCAAGGACGGCCGCGACGTGGCGGAGGAGTTCTGGAAGCTGCTGCGCAAGTGAGTAGTGGCGCTGCCATGCTTGCCAAAGGCGCTGGATAGGCGCAGCTCTCGCCATCTACACTAGGAGGGCGCGTTGGCAGGATGGGGTTGGGGACTGCGAATGTGCCCTACCACCCGCTGCCCCCCTGCCAGGCCCGGTGGCTGCCACCCTTTGCGCATGTCAGGCGCACGCGGGCACACGTGCTCGCTCTCCCCACCCCCGCTAGCTCGCGCTCTCTTGGCCCAGCCCCGGCCCACTCGCACACCTACAGCCCCACGTCTCCACCGCTTCACGCCTGTTGCCGCCTGCTGTCGCTCCTCCTCCTCAACCGGCGCCTGCTGCCGCTCCTCCGCCCCTCCCGCCCGCCCCGCAGGAACGAGGCGCTCACGGCGGTGGCCCAGGGCTCGGCGCACGTGTACTTCACGCCGCAGGACGCGCACCTGACCATCGAGAACCGCTCCTGATGCCGCAGATGATTATTCGCGCTCTCGGGGCGATGTTAGGCTGTGTCCGCATACTTCTATATACTGTGCGTGCGGGGGCGGGGGCGCGTGTGTGTGTGCGCGCGCGCGCGTGCGTGATGCAGGGGGTCTCGCATGTGATGGCTCTGTTGTCTATTAATCATAACAGCGAAATGTTTCGGATCAAATTGGCCGGTTCCCAGACTGGGTGTTGCAGGCTGGGGGCACTTCATGCAAAGACTTGACGCGGGTAGTTTGGGCTTGGGCTGGTAGACAGGGCATCGTCACCAGCGCCATCACCAGACAAAGTGGGTAGAAGGCCACCAGGCAGGGGGATAGCTGTGGAGCAGGGGAACAGCGGTCGGGCGCGGCGGTGGTGGGCATGCATGATTGGAGATGCGCTGGATTGCGCCGCTGTAAGGATACTCTTCGCCAGGTCGCAGCCTTCTGCAGCCTCACTGTGCAACTTGCCTCCACTATTGCTGGGTATGGGATATCATCTGCCACAGCTGGGTATGTCACTTCTTATCCCCTTACCCTGGTCCTACCACCGCACTGTGCCACAGTGGTCCCGCCGCCAACGCTGTTCTCCCTGCACTCTCCCAAAGCTGCTCGGGAGGTTACGTGAATGCAGTGAAACCCAGTCCTGCCAGAAACTTCACACGACCTCAGCTGCCAGCTACAGCTACTCGAAGTCGCGGCAGCGGCTAGCAGCAGCAGTGGCCATCGACATGTCCCCGTGTCGACACTCCAAGCCTGACCAAAACGCGCCCCCTGGTGCTTTTGTTGATAAAAGTATGGCTCCGGCTATCCATATGTCGGCGCAGCAGCTGCGCAAGCGCAACGGTGGGCGAGCGCTCTGGCGCCAGGTAGGGGTCCAGGACCCCGCCCGCTCTGAGGAGGCGCGGCGACCGGCCAAGCGCCGATCAAACAAGCAATCAACATTGAATTGGTTCAGGCAATTGCTGGGTGTAGCGGCGACGCGGCCGCAGGGCCATCATCCGGGGCAGCGATGGCCCCGCCCATCGCGAGGGTGCGCCAAGAAGCGTCTGGCCGCATCTGTTGCTCACACTGATAGAGCTGCCTGTACGTAGGCATTTCAGCCATCCTGGCGCTATACCTGTCGGCGCTTGACAAAGCGTGACAAGAATCATCAGAACCTGCAACAGTCCCCCAACTTTCTCCACCCAAAAGCCCGCGTTTGTTCAGCTTTCACAAAATGGCGTTCACACTACTCTCTTCCGGCTACGCTGCGCAGCAGGCGGCGTTGGTGCGGGGCAAGGCGTCTCGTCGCCGGGCCCAGCCCGCCTCGTCTGCACCTGGGAGCGCAGCTATTGCTAGCTGCAGTGGTCGCGTGGAGCCTGTTCAACCTGCCGGCCTGTGGGGACGTCGCGCGAGCATTGAACGGTCGCGCTTCCTTCTTCGCGTAGCTGCCGACCCCAGCGTCGCCCAGACCAGCACGAGCCTGGAAAAGCACCAGATGCACAAGAACCAGCCCGAGAAGCACGATGAGGTCTATGATATGAGGTGAGACCGGCTAGGGCAGCCCGCGACGCCACCACCGTTTGAACGCGGCCGCACGCACTCAATTGCGGCCGCACCGCCCATGATTACACCCGATTTTGCAAGGCCTAGCCACTGTGGGCCATCCCGCTCTCGGAGAAAGTGACGTGCCTTTTGGCACCATGAATCATGGCCTTGACTTTTTTGCGCCCTCGCCCCCGCCCCGCGTTTTTGCCCCAATTGTACAGCACCTGCCCTATGGGTGGCGTGGAGGCCATCATGCGCAAGGAGTCGCAGGGTATCCTGACCACGACGCCCGACGTCACCCTTGCCGCGATTATCCCCAAGCTCAACAAAGTCACAGGTCAGCAGGCTGAGGCGGCATTGATTGGGTCGATTGCATAAAGGGCGCAATAGGGCCGCCTCAACGTCGCTGCTGCTGGCGAGGGCACCCGCCAAGGAAACGGCAAAATACCGGACCCGATGCGATTGTGCTGTTTTTGCTCTCCGGGTCCGCTCGCCGCACACTACAGCGCTCGCGTCGAGGTGGTGCTGGCAGGGTCCTACTTGTTCTTCTGCCCGTGCCTCGAGAACGAAGCACCATAAGCCGTGCCGCGTGGCCGTGCCGCGTGGCCTCCGCCAGCGCTGCGACCTGCCCCCGCTTTGACAACGCGCCCACGCCCACTGCAGGCCTGCCTGTGCTGGACGGGGACGGCAAGGTCGTGGGTGTCATCAGGTGAGGCGTGTCTCTCTGGTGCGGATCGCGTACCGGTTCAACCGCGGGGGCTGGACGTCGCGGGCAGGAGTAGCCGGCGTAGCGCTGTCCTGCGCCCGTCGTTGCTGGGTGACGTGGCTCCTGCGGCGTCCCTGACCGACGTGAACCGACGCTCCCTCGCGCTCACAGCCGCAAGGACATCATCCGCGTGCGCAAGTCGGGCAGCACCATGACGGAGCTGGTGAAGAAGCACATGACCTCGCCAGCCATCACCGTGTCGGTCAAGGCCACGGTGCAGGAGGCCGCCGACATCATGCTCAAGTACGGCATCCGCCGCCTCCCCGTGGTGGACGTCGAGGGTAGGTGTTCACGCACAAGGTTGTAGCTCCTGGAGCTTGTTTGCTGGGCCGTACCGATCAGGACGACGAGGAGGGCGAGGACGGGAGGCTGCACAGGCTTCAACTGCCAGCGTGTATGGCCAGGGGCGACGGAGTGCGGTGTCGGGGAGCGAGTTGGTGGAGGCATCGCAAGGGGCGGAGGCGCGGTGTCAGGGGTCGGGCGCTGGGAGGTGTTTCACGCAGTCTGGGGCTTCGGCGGAAACTGTAGCCGTGTGGAGCAAACCGGACGCCGTCGGCAGCCGGGAACCCCAAGTGCTAGCCGCGCCCGAGTGTGCTATCGCTTGGCATGCCCAGCCTCCAGCAGCACCCGCCCTGATGTGCCCGCATCCGTGCCTTCTCGGGTCTTCTCTCCAGGCCGGCCGCTGGGCCTGGTGTCCCGCTCGGACATCTTCAAGCCGCTGGGCGACTACACCAAGGTCATGGAGGAGGAGCTGGCCATGCTGGCGGGCAAGGGCAGCTGGCAGATCAAGGTGTGAGCAGCGGGAGCCGGCCGCTCGGACTGGGGGCTGGGGGCCGTGGAGGAGGGGTGCGAAGGGGCTCGCTGGGGATGGGGGCGCCTGACCGCGTCGGCTGCTGCTGCGTCAGTGCCATCGCTCTGGGCTCGGATTCCAACAGAGCGGCGGGGCACTGCAGTAGCCTCCGCCCGCTGTGCCATGCGGCTGACTCGTGCGCCCTTCGCTTTCCTCCCACCCCGCAGTACCTGTTCGACGGCAGCTGCCCCATCTGCTCGTCCATGAAGGAGCTGCTGGAGCGCCAGGACAAGGTGTGTGGGGGGCAGGGGCTGAGGGCTGGGGGCGGAGATCTGTGGATGGGGCAGGGGCAGAGGGCTTGCGGGTGGGGCCGGAAGAGCGCTGTCGGCTGGGGTGGTACGGGGCCGGGTCAGGAAAAGGTTGGGCCATAGGATGCCGCGGGCCTGGCCGAATTCGAATTAGGTGTGCGTCCAGGAGGTGGTTGTGGTTGGGACGGGCCTAGGTCGTCGTTGCAGCCGGGGCAGTTCTGGCTGACCGTGGCTCCCCCGCCGTCCGTGTGACCACCTCGCAGGGCGCCGGCCGCATCATCTTTGTGGACGTGTCGTCGACCAAGTACCGCCCCTCCAAGAACATGGGCATCAGCCAGGACGAGGCCATGACCACCATCCACTCCATCCGCCCCGACGGCTCCGTGCTGCAGGTGCGCGCGCGCACCACCCGCGCCTGCTGCTGCGGATGCAGCCTTAGCGCCGAGCTTGGGCGTGCGTTGGCGGCATGCGCACAGACAACCGAGCGGGCTGCAATGACAACAGCTATGGTCAGGGCCGATGGGCATTCGCATGTACCGATGATATGCCCGTTGCGCCCGAGGCCGATGTTTGTGCTGCTCTTTGACGCCTCTCGGTGTTTGCCTCGCTGCAGGGCACCGACGCCATCCGCGCCATGTACACGGTGGTGGGCCTGGGCTGGCTGGCCTTCCTCATGGAGCTGCCGCTGTTCACCCAGGTGCGCGCGCGGACAGGAGCAGTGCAGCCGGCAGGGGCGGAGCGGCGCGGGCAGGGGCGGCGCGGGCTGGAGTGCGCCGGGTGGGGGCCGGGCGCCCGAGGCTAGGAGCCGGCAGGGGCGGAGCGGGCTGGAGTGCCGGTCGGGCGCCGGAGGCCGGCGGCCAGCAGGGGCAGGAAGCACCGGGACAGCGGGACGAGGAGGGCCTGGAGGGAGCGAGATGCGGCGCGTCAAGGGAGTCGCTCAGGCAGGGCTGGACATGACACGGGTCGGGGATGAGGAACGGGTGGCGGATGAAGCGGGAGCGAGGGGTAGGGGGGCATGTGGAAGCGCGGCGATGCACATGCGCTGCGGGGCGTGCTGCTGCACGGCCCGCAGGACAGAGGCCGGCTGGGGGAGGCCGTACGTCACCGTAGCTCAGCGCGCAGCCGTGCACCTCGTCGGGCATTCTGTCATAGCACGCAGTCGTTTGCACCTAGCCGAGCACTAGCACCATAACTGTCATGTACCTGTCTCAAACTGTGTACCGGTACGGCAGGCGGTGGACGCGCTGTACGACTTCATCAGCCGCAACCGCATCTCGCTGGGCAGCGCCATGGACACGCTGCTGGCGGGCAAGAAGCTGCAGATGAGCAAGCAGGGCGTGACCACCTGCTCCGACGTGGACGAGGAGTGCAGCGTGGACTGGTAAAGCGGCGGTGGCAGCGGATGCGGCGCGCCCGCGCCATGGCGGCAGCGGTACCGGTTGGCGCAGCGCGGCACGCAGCTGCGGACGGCGGACTCGGGAGCGGAGCGCACATGAAGCGGGCGTTCGCGCGGATGCGGGAACCTGCTGGGACTGGACAAAACGCGGGCGCTTGGACGTTAAGTATTGGAGCATGCATCTCGGGAGCGTCAGCAGCCGGTGGCGCGCAGCACCAGCGGCTGTGACGCTGGCGGACTGCAAGCGTCTTGGCTGGTGACTAAGCGTGTGTGTGTGGCGCTTGCGTTTCGGCACGCGCTTCCTTCCAGAGTGCCGCGCGTGATCTGCTCAGTCACTTCTGCTGAGCACGAGCGCACCGTATGACGTCGGGATGTTGAAGAGCTCTTTCATTTTGCGGGGTGGCGGCGTTTCCAATTGATCCTTAGGTTAGTAGGTGTGTGGAGGTGCAATCTGTCTATTGCTTTCTTTGCGCCTCTGGTGTTCGCTGCATTGGCGGCGCCGGCGCAGCGGGACCCGGGCGACACGTGCGGCCACTCCGTGCGACAGCATTGGCGGGGCTAGCAACGGGGCCTTGCCGGGGTTGCACCGCTGCGGAGGTGGCAGCGTGATGCGTCGATCAGGCGGGAAGTCTTCAATTTCATTCGCGTGAGGGGTTAGAGCTTTGCATAGCAAGATAAACCGTCGTGGTGCGTACGGTAGTGCGTGATAACCAAAATGCGCAAGTGCATGGGCATGTGGTGGCGGCGGGCGCTCGGCGGGCGAGGTGAGGGTCGGACGCTCCACGCGGCATCGTTCCCGCTCCTACGCATTGACTGGGCCCCCTGTGTTAGCCCGCCCGAAGGCCCTCGGTGTGAGGTGCCGATACGATGGCAATTACCCTTACTATTCCCTTTTGAGGTACGGAAGTGTCTGTGCACGCGCGGGTCGTGGTAATAAGTGATGGGCACGGCGGTGAGCGAGCATTACGGTAGTATTTCAGATATTGACTGGTCGGGGGTCGAATGCGACACCTGCGTGCAAGGGATATGTAGCGCCGGACCACACCCTTTGGTTGCAAACGCCTGATGATCTGGCTTTTGTTAATCTGTGAAAGTGGGCAACGGATGGAAGCGGTCGCCGGCCCTCGCCGTCAGCGGATGGAGAAGACACTGGCAGCTTTACAAGGCTGGGTGGACGGACGTAGTTCGGTGCAGCCGTTTGCAAGTGCGGAGGGTCGAACGCTCTCTGACGATCACCTGAGGTGTGGTAGGCGGGCACACCCGCAGGTGCTGGTGAGGTCGATGTACAACATGCTATAAGGTATCGTGTTGGTCAGTATTATGTTGGGGCGTGCAGTTGCTAGGCAAGCCAGGAGAAGCTCAAGATACCGCGTGCGGCAAAGATAAGCCCACTGGCAGTTTTGAACGCGGCACAGTGCGATGACGACACGAGTCCTCAGGCCATGAAGAATTAATAAGAGGCCGACGACGTATTGTAAGACGCGGACGCGTATCAACTCCTTGTGCATGGACAGCAGATGAGCAGGGTGCACGGGTGGACTGCAGGGCACCCCTAGTGAACAGCTTCAGAGTTCAGAGTTGAGAGACGAACGCCGCACACCAGCCACCAGCAAGGATGCGTGTTTCGGTGTTTGGCCTTCAGCCCGTGCGCTCCAGCACTGCATTCAGGGCGCAGATGCCTGTGTCACTAACGTGTGGACCGCCTGGGAGGGCCGCGCCGTGCCAGGGAGACGTTGTGGACCGGCTGCTGCAGCACTAGGACTCCAAAGTGCGGGCGGCCGCACGTCCCTGCCCCGCGGGAGCCCCCCAAAGCGGTCGGACAGGACAAAGGCCCTAGGTCGGACAGGCCACCAGGCTGGACAGGACACTGTAGGCCGGAGTCCTCAAACAGGCGGAGGCGCGGAGCCGAGCTGCCTTGGGGCCAAAAACCCGGGGAGACGAAAGAAGCTGGTCGGCGCGGGCCCCAAGTGCAGCTCGGCCTTCCAGAGCGTGCTCATTGCATATAACAGCATATTATATACTCATCGTGCCAGGGGAGCTCTCGAACTGGGTACCTTGCGTAAGTTGCGTTTTGGGTATGACACAGGAAGTTCGGAAGTCAGAAGCCTCCTGCGATCGCAGCTGCCCTGCCGAAACGTATGTAAAGGGAATATATACTTACTGCACATGACGGAAAGCCACAACTCGGAGCTTACGCGGCGGGTCACCGGCCCAACTCGTTTACACAGAGTTTGCCCCACTTCTGCGAATCGGCCCCGCGGCGCCCTTCTTTTACTGACCGCCGCAGCCCCTGTCCCAATAACTTGCCTTTATAGATGCTTCCCTGCCCACAACTTCTGCTCGAATTCCATCAACACTTTCAAGACTATGACTGCCGACGAATCGTCGCCGAAAGGCGTGCGCGATGCTGTCCCCGCCGGGGCGCTAGCCATCTCGATACCACCTGAGTCCGTTGCCTCGAGTCATTCGTCGACGTCGACGGAGCTGGGTGGACCAAGTGTCACGCATGGCTCGAAACATGCCCACCCGTGGAAGCCATACCGGGAGGCGTTCCAAACAATTGCCCATTCTGAGTACCCCGGCGCGGGGACGACGGAGCAACCCTTCATCGTGGACTGGATGGAGGAGGACGCGGAGAACCCCATGAACTGGCCGTCTCTGCACCGATGGCTCCTGACATTGCTGGTGTCGATCGCGACGTTGTCGGTCGGGTTTTGTTCCACAGCCTACGCTGGGTCTGCAGGTGGGCTCGCACAGGAGAGCTTCCGTTTGTGAGAGGTGGCCCGGCTTGAGGTGCATAGCGCGGCACACTCTGGGACTGTTGAAGCATGACGCACGGGCTCGGGAAGCGGCTGCACGCCACGCCGGCGCGCATCCCTGGCCACACACGCGCTCCCCTCCCCTCCAGCTCCCGGCACGTACACATCCCGGCCGAGCCCCTCACCTCCTCCCCCACCCGCACCCCACCCCACCCCACCCCGACCCCGCACCCCAAACCCTGCACCCCAAACCCCGCACCCCAAACCCACAGGCTACATCATGAAGGACTTTGGCGTGTCCTCCGAGTCCGTGACGCTGGGCATCTCGCTGTTCGTGCTGGGCTTCGCGCTGGGCCCGCTCATCTGGGCGCCGCTGTCGGAGGTGCTGGGCCGCCGCCCGCTGCTGATCTGGACCTTCGCCGCCATGACCGCCTTCAACGCGGCGGGCGCCGTGGCGCCCAGCATGACGGCGCTGGCAGTGCTGCGCTTCTTTGTGAGTGCCTTACTGGGTAGGGGCGAGGGGGCTTGTGTGCGTTAGGGCGCGTGTGCAAGGGGGCGTGTGTGCCAGGGGGCGCGTGCCAGGCGGCATTGAGGCGGTGAAGTATCCATTGCTCCCATGATTCCTCTCTCGTTCATTGGTGACCCGACCACCCGCCTCCGCACACTCACGCACACAGGCTGGCGCCATCGGCTCCTCGCCGCTGACCAACGCGGGCGGCATCATCGCCGACATGTTCCAGGCGGAGCAGCGCGGCCTGGCCATGTCGCTGTTCGCGGCGGCGCCCTTCATGGGGCCCGTGATCGGTGAGTGAGAGGGGCTCGGGTTTGGGTTTGGGTTTGGGTTTGGGTTTGGGTTTGGGTTTGGGTTTGGGTTTGGGGGGGTTGGGGTTAAGAGGTTGGGGCATAGGGGGGACACGCCAACTTGGGGGTGGGGCCTGAGGACTGGGTTTGACACGTCAAGGACATTGAGCATCACTCACAAAGTCTGCTCGCCATGTCGCCCATGCAGGCCCCATCGTGGGCGGCTTCGCGGGCGAGGCGCTGGGCTGGCGCTGGGTGTTCTGGCTCATGACGCTGTTCACAGGTGGGTGAGGCTCATACCAAATGATGGTGTGTGTTGGTGTGGATACCAATATACCAGGTGTTTGGGTACGCCCCGTATGTGTTGTGGCGCGTGGGTACCGGGGTTGGTGGGTGTTGCATGTGAGCTTTGGTGGGGTTCGGACGAAGCAAAGGATGCGGTGTGGCGTGGCCCTTGCTGAACGTGTCCGCCACGGCGCCCACCTGCGCGCAGGCGTCATCACCGTCGCCGCCGCCACGCTGCTGCCGGAGACCTACGCGCCGGTGCTGCTGCGCCGCCGCGCCGCCGCTGTCGCCACCGCGGCGGCGGCGCCAGCCGCCGCCCCTCCCGCCGCCCCTACCACCCCCTCCACCCCCTCCCCTTCTCCGCCTCCGCCTCCGCCGCCCGCGGCGGTGTACCGGTCCAAGTTCGACGCCAAGGGCGTGCAGCCGCTGCCGGTGCTGCTGGCCACCAGCCTGACGCGACCCTGGGCGCTGCTGTTCCGCGAGCCCATCGTGCTGCTGCTCAGCCTGTACACCGCCATCGTTTACGGCGTGCTGTACCTCCTGTTCGCGGCCTTCCCCATCGTGTACCAGCGCGGGTACGGCTGGAGCCCCGGCGTGGGAGGTGAGCGGCTGGGAAGGGAAGGGGATGAGGGAGAGGAGGGGGAGGTAGGGAGGAGGAGGTGAGGGGGAGGAGCGGGAAGGAGGGGGCGGGGAGAGGGGGAGGCGCGATCAGGAGTGGGTGGGAGAGGCGGAGAGCCACCGTGCGCACGCCGCATCCCGCAAGCGGGGCCGAGCGTGACGTGCCCCTGACCCTGCCGCCCGCCGCTGCAACAAATAAACCCATCTGCTGCGCAGGCCTGTCGTTCGTGGGCGTGGCGGTGGGCATGATGTGCGCCATCGTGTACACCATCTTCGACAACAGGTGCGGGGGGCGGGCAGTGCGGGGGGGGGGGGGGGGCGGGTGCGGTTACCGGACATGCGAGGTCAAACCCGGCTTTGTCTATCCGACCCCTCAAGCGCGCGCGCAGCGCCAACCCACCCCTATCTCACCTTGCCTGTTCCTGCCCAGCACGGTACTTGTCACTCCCTAACCCAACCTCCAATCCGCTGCCGCCGCCACGCAGGCGCTACGTGCGCATCAGCCGCGAGCACCACGGCATGGCGCCGCCCGAGTCGCGGCTGCCGCCCTCCATCATCGGCTCGCTCGCCATCCCCGCCGGCCTGTTCATGTTCGCCTTCACCAACGACCCCTCCATCCCCTGGATCGTGAGCGAGATCGCCACCGTGCCCTTCGGCTTCGGCATGGTGCTGGTGTTCCTGTCCATCTCCAACTACCTGGTCGACAGCTACCTGGTGAGGGCGGGGCGGAGTGGGGTGGGGGGGGGAGGGGCTGGGGGGCTGGGCTGTGTGTGCGGGTGCGGAAACGGAGGCTGCAGGACGGCGTGCAGGTGGATGTGTGTGCGTGCGAGGACTGCGGGGTCACGCGCTGGCTTACCTATGATCCGAACCTGCCTACCGCACCCCGCCTCAACCCGTTCCCCTCCCCTCTCCTCCCCCCCCCTTTTCCAGATCTACGCCGCCTCCGTGCTGGCCGCCTCGGCCGTGCTGCGCTCGCTCTTCGGCGCCGCCTTCCCGCTGTTCGCGGGCCAGATGTACGCCGACCTGGGGATCCACTGGGCCTCCGCCATCCCCGCCTTCCTCGCGCTCGCGTGCGTGCCCTTCCCCATCCTGTTCTACAAGTACGGCGCCCGCATCCGCCAGCGGTGCAAGTACTCGGCCGAGGCGATCGCCTTCCTGGAGCAGCGCATGCAGGCCGCGGCCGCGGCGGCGGCCGCCAAGGCCAAGGCGGCGGAGGCAGGGGGTGCGGGCGTGGGTGCGGGGGGTGCGGGGTCGGGGGCTGTTAGCGGGAGCTCGTCGTCGGGGCTGGGCTCGGGGTTGGGGGCAGGGCCACAGGGTGGGCGCCCGCAAGGGGAGGCGGGCGCGTTGCCAGCGGCGCCCGGCCAGACGGCGTAGGGCGCAGGACGTGCGTCTGAGGATTGTGGGGGAGGTTAAGTATTACTACCCGGGAATGAAGAAAGAGTGCGGAAGATGGCGCGTGCGACAGTGTTACTGATCAAGACATGGGGCGCGCGGTCTCATGCATGGCCGTGACTGTTGGCCACTGGGCCCCGCTTATGGGGGAATGCAGGGGCCCCGTTTCCTGTTATCTACCTGATTTATTGCACACTGGAGTGGATACGTTTTCCATGATTGGGAGGCCGCGACAGCGTTGCAGACGCATCGCCGTTAGCATGGCGCATGTGGGGTAGTGTCTTGGACAAGGACGTGGTGAAGTCTGGATGTGTGCCGTTTGGTCAGTATGTGCAGTTTTGGTCCGGCGTTCTTGGTGCGTGTTGCATTCTTTCTGGTGTGGTTTCTGGAAGTGTGTGCTCACGCACGCTTACGAGTTGGAGTATCGGCTGGTGTTGTGTGCAGCAAGCGCACCGCACACATGTGGGTACCGGGCTGCCGGGAAACAGCAAATTCAAGGAACCCAATCAAGAGTGGATAAGAACGGCTGTGATAGTGTGATGTCATACTAAAGTCGAGTAATGAGCGACAGTAGCAAGGCAGACGCACGTGTGCAAGGCGTACGACTGAATAAGCGCGGCCCGTGTGAAGGGATTGCAACTACCGGAGGCTGCAGCGGCGGCAATAGGCCCGTGGATTCATCCTATAGGCCCGAGCTCATTCGTACTGATTACTTTGCGGGACCATAGTCACTGAGAGAGAGGCAGCCGGCGAGATGTGTTGCTGCTGCTTCCCGTACGACTGCAAGTCGTGCAAAAGAATGTAATGAATATGGTTGTGATCAAGGTCGTGATGACTGCGACAGTGCGACTCTCCAGGAGCGGGTTGTGGCCAGTGCCCACCGCGTCGGCGCGTCCACTGCTGCATTGCGTCTGGACAAACAGGGAACGTGGGGGGACACGGGCAACCGGGCTTTCCCCCACACGCAGAATCAGCAAGTTGCACGCTGCTGAAGACGATTCCGTGGACGATTCGCGCACTTGCTCCATGAGTGCGGCTCAATGTGACTCATGGAGATCCGCGTGGAGGGGAGCCGTTGGAGGGGATTCCTGCTTCAGGGGGGGGCGGAATGCGTTGTGAGGGAGGGCGGACGAGCGTGGCGAGCGTGCTGGAGAGTGGAGACCAAACGTCGCCACGCGGAATGGGGCAGCTGTACTCCCGCCGTCCCGGCTTGTGAGCATTAATGCACAAACTGGGCCGCTAGATAACGTGGAGATGTGGTTCCGTAACCCATTCTCTTATGCGAACGTCGCGTTTATCAAACGGTAGTGTCATTCACGTAATGTCCAGCCAGACGCTGTTTCTTGAGCTATCAAATGCGCAGTAGCCCTCAACTGAAATGATTTCCACCATCCGCCCTCCTGTTTTGCCTACCGGCGTTGGAGCTCGGCGAGCGGGGAACTCGGGGGCGACTGCGAAAGTCCCTGTGCCGTGCGCGCTCGGCAACATCGTTTCGGCCCTAACTCCGGCTGGGCTAACTCCAGTGTATGGTGAGCTCGGGACGGCTGACGACGGGGCCAGAGTCGACAGCTGGCGGTCTGGCGGTGCACATGGGTAGTGTTCGGGTGGATTAAGTGAGTGTGACACTAAGCGCCCGTCTGCACATTTATTTACCCGCCACAGATGATGATTTCGTGCCCACATCACACACTCCGGCACTCAGCAACATTGTCCCGCTTACGCCCGGCTCCTTCCGGCGGGGTGGACTGGTCGCCATCCCGCGCTCGGAGGCCGACCTCCCCCTTCTTCTGGAGATGATCCCTGGGCCCCCCGGCAGCAACAGCAGCGGACTTGACTTTGTGGATCTGAACGACTTTTCGCCCGACGAGGTCGCGGCTCGGCTGCAGGACGCGGCAACGTACCTCAGGCTGGGCTGTGCCGACGGCGTGCCACTGCGGCTCGCCACCTCCCCTGCCTGCCGGGCGGCAGACGGCGTCGTCGCCTCCAGCAGCCCGCGCCTCGTGGCCTCCCGCCACCACAGCAGCCCGCCAGTCCCCAGCTATGGCGGCCACACCAGCGGCGGCCATGACGGGAACAGGAACGGCAGTAGCAGCAGCAGTAGCAGCAGCAGTAGCTGCAGTAGCAGCAGCGGCGGCAGCGGAAGAGGATGGCATCCGCAGCAGGAAGCGCAGCGGCATCAGCACGCAGCCCCACACCGCCGGGCTGCCATGACTCAAACACCCCAGCTGCTCACGCCCGCGCCCGCCAGCGGCTCCACCGCCGCCCGGCCCTGCAGCGGCGACGCCGCCGCATCCCACAGCGCCGCCGGCGGTGCCGCCGCCGCCTCGGCGGCGGCGGCGGCCGCCGCGCCCAACACCGCGACGCTGTCGTGCTCTCTGGCCCCGGGCTTCAACGTGAAGAAGCTGGCCGCGTTTCGCGACAAGGTGCTCCGCAACGTGGCGCCGGCGGTGGTCCACGGCTACATGGAGCTGGCGCGGCCGGTGCAGGAGGACCGCCGCCACCGCCGCCGGGCGCTGCTGGAGCAGCAGCAGGCGCGGATCGCGGCGGCGGCGGCGGGCGCCGCCGCCGCGCGCGACGGCGCCGCCGCCGGCGCGGCGGCCTCGTCTGCGGCCGCCGCCATGGCCGCGGCGAGTCACATGGCCACAGCGATTGCGAATGCGTTCGGCGCGGGCTCGGGCGTCAGTGCCGCGGGTGGCAGGGGAGGAGTAGCCGTGAGCCAACAGCAGCAACAGGGGCAGCAGCAGTTGGCCGCTGCGGGCAGTAGTCAGCGTCTGCGCGCCGCGGTCAGCAGGGCTCGCAGCGGTGGTGAGGCCAGCGGTGGTGAAGCCAGCGGCGGCAGCGCCTCGCGGCGGAGCGGCAGCGGGGTTGCCGTGCAAAGTATTGGCACGGCTGCTGGCGCCACGGCCCCTCGGCGCTTACACATCACCAGCAGGAGCGGCGGCAACAGCCCGCCGCGGGTGGCTCCGTCGGCGGCGGCTGCGCGGGCGGGGCTGGCGGCACGGCCGGCGCTGACGCCGGAGGCGCTGGCGTCACCACATCTCGAGAAGCCTGCGTCTGTGCCTGCTCGCGACGGTGGCGCTATCAGCCCTGCCCCTGCTGGCAGTAGCTGCGGCGGCGGCGGCGGTGGTGGTGGTGGTGGTGGTGGTGGTGGTGGTGGTGGTGGTGGTGGCACTGGTGCCAGCGGGGGCGGCGCCCGCGCAGTGGCGGCGAGCGGCACCGCGGCGCCCGCCAGTGTGCAGTCCTCGCCGGCGCCATCACTGCAGAGCTGCCGGTCACCCCTGGCGGCGGCGGCGGCGGCGGCAGCAGGGTGCAGCCGTCGCCGGCGCTACAGCCGGGAGGCGGCCGGCGTGCTGCGAGGCGCGGGCCGGCGGCTGGCGGGCGCAGGCGTGCCGGCGCATCCTTGGGTGTAGGCGTGTGGGTGTAGGCGTGTGGGTGTGGGTGTGGCACCGACTGTGAAGTGTGGGCTGGTGGCTGGTTGAGACGAGTAGGGAATGGCGGGGTGGCCGCATATGGTGCAGGTGACGGCTTTATGCGCAGTACACATGTGCCGCATGGATTTGCCCGGACAGGTTTGGCGGGCTGTCTCACGCGTTGGTGTATCTGTGGGCTGATCTTCGTTATTTGAGTACTCTCATTGTGTGACCGCCACGTGCAGTCAACGGCGTGTACGGCGACCGCCGCCGTCGCCGCCGCATTCAATCTTGCTGCATGGTGAAGCAAAGTATCTATCTACATGCAAATTTTTAGCCGCATTTCTATGTTCCATTAGTGCGCCGGGCCCGCGGCGGGTCTCCAAATCAGACCGGAGGTTGATGGCTGGGTCGGCGCTTTGGTGTGGCGTGGCACTAGCAGCAGCAGGCTGAGCATGGGTGTGCGGGGCACAGTGGTCCCTTGTCGGACCCGTCCTCGGACCTGTGCATCCTCACGCACAGTCATCGGTGCCGGCTCGCGGTATGCATGGTGTGGCACTCACCAGGGGTCACCGAGGCGGCCGTGGAACACGCATGAGGATAGATGGAATGGCGCGCACGCGGCACGTCACGGCATTCAACATCACGTCCCGGCCCGAGCTTCAGCAGGGAGGCTGAGCATTGTGGTGAGCGCACCTGCGCATAGGTGTGACGGAGAATTGAATTTATTGTGACATGACCGTATTATTGTTGCTTGTTTTTGGCGACTGGAGGGGATGGCGAATAGGAGGCGAATCTGATCAGGCGTGCGCGGGGTAGGCGTGGGGGGCCTTACACGGTGTGACACGAGCGCGCTTTCCTTCCCCGCCCCCTCGCCGCCATCGCCGCCTCAGCAGATCATCCTCATCATCCCCCCCTCACACACCCTCCATCCGGGCCACGCTCTTCAGCGAGCGCCGGCTGCACGTGTGACAGACATATGCCAGGCCCGCGCCTGCGTAAGCTGCTTCCCCTCCTGTCGGTGCACGTTTTGCACGTCTGCGCATGCATTGGATAGAAGCCAAGCGCAAACAACCCGGGACAACTGATCATGCTTCCATCCCACGGGCACTCGCACCCTAATGACAGCGCGCCAGTCCACGGCTCGTCCTCCCGCCCACCCATTCGCCCGGCTGCTGCAATCGCCCCGCCCGCCTGCCGCCAGCACACCCGCCCCCACACCCAGCACCCCCACCCTGTCCGGCGCACACACACACACGCCTCCAACTTCACTACTGCATCCCTGCCCCGCCGCCGCCTACGCCGCCGCCGCCCGCCGCCGCCGCGGCGCCCGCCGCCGAGGCGGCCGCCGCCGCCGCCGCCAGCGCGGGCGTGACGTTCATGAGGCCGCGCCCAAAGTGCTCCGCCACCACGGAGAAGCCGTCCGCCGACTCGCGCAGCTCGTTGAAGAAGCGCTCGGGCTGCAGCGAGGAGGCCTGAGGCATGAGAGGTCGCGGCCGCGGGCGTGCCGTTGTGATTGCGGGCGTGGGTGCGGGCGTGGGTGCGGTCGCGGGAGCGCGTATGCACAACAGGTTGGCTGGGCGCGCACGAGCGAGCACGGCGATCAGGGCGACGAAGATGTGCGATGTGCAATGATCAGAACGACGATGACGAGAGCTGCGCGTCGTCCCCGTGGGTGCCCCCCCCCACATCCTCAGCGCCCGCCCTCCGCCACGACTGACTCAACCCCCGCCCAATGCAGCGCTCCCAAGTCCCAACCGACCACACACGCAGCGCCCCCAACCACACACCCAACCACACACGCCGCCGCCCCCGCCCCGCCCCCCGCCCCGCCCCCGCCCCGCGCACCAGCATGCTGCGGCGTATCTCCGCCACGCGGCGCTGGTCGGGGCCGCACAGCGGGCACTCGCGCTCATTGTCGCCCAGCTGGCGCAGGTTGTAGGAGTGGCCGCACAGGAAGTGCACCGCGGGCAGCTCCAGCGGCGCGCCGGAGGCGGAGCAGCGCCCGGCCTGGGGTTGGTTGGTTGGTGGGCCGTTGCAAGGTTAAGAGGTGGAGAATACAAGCTCTATGCGAAGGGGCATAGGTTTGAAGTTTTGGGAGGTTTGCAGGGATGGTAAGAGAAGTGCAGCGTGGTAAGCCGCAGGCGCAGAGGTACGTGCGTATGTT
The DNA here is from genome assembly GCA_016834605.1 of Chlamydomonas incerta. Taxonomy (NCBI): domain Eukaryota; kingdom Viridiplantae; phylum Chlorophyta; class Chlorophyceae; order Chlamydomonadales; family Chlamydomonadaceae; genus Chlamydomonas; species Chlamydomonas incerta. Next base: position 840,121 of record JAEHOC010000039.1, read on the forward strand.
CTAAATACCAGCTCAAATCTCGCGTGTGTACGGTGTGCACGGTGTGCGGGGCCCGCACCTGGAACACTCGCGGCTGTGTGCGCAGGCGGGTCACCTCCTCGCGCAGGGCCGCGGTCTCAGCCGCCAGCTTGGTCACGGCCTGGCGGGCGGGTGGGCGGGCGGGTGTTGGGTGCGGGTGTGAGGGGTTGCGAGCATGGCTGGAAAAGCGGCACGGGGTGTGGGGGGGGGTTTCCGGGCACGACCAGTTGGGGGTGTCCATGCGCGCGGGGCGAGTACCGGTAGTGCGGCCGTCCGACGCCCGCTGCCGCCCGCCACCGCCACGCCGCCTGCCCCGCACGCACCTCCTTATCGCGGCTGACCGCCGCCGTGTCGTGCTGCAGCGCCCGCGCCATGTAGCCGCGCACCAGCGACAGCGGCAGCCGCCGACTGCGGGACAGCGTCTGCGCGGGGGTGAACAGGGCGCGTGTGTGTATGCCGAGGGAAGGGAAGGAGGGATGTGGAGCGCTCGTGATGGGGGCGGGATGGGCACCGCGGCACTGCGGCAGCTTTGGGACTCGGACCCCGCCACGCAACACACGCACACAGCGGGGCAACACACTCAGTCTGTGCTTTGTTCCTTGTGCTCTCTTCACTATACAGGGGCCTACGGGGGCCTACGTGCGGCGTACAGGGGGGCCTGCGTGCGGCAAGTACCGGCTACGCCGCGCCCACCTGCAGCACCACCAGCGGCGGCAGCACCCCGCTCCGCTCCACATGCTCCACAACCTGTGCGCGTGCGTGTGTGCGTGTGAATACTGTAAGCAAGCCGCAGCATCAGCTGAGTTGCAATGTATATCCGGTACGGGGATGGTTTGGGGGTTGCTGGGTTCTGTGCGGTAGTCGGGAGGGAGGCGGCGAGGAAGTGCAAGTGCACACAGAAACACACTTTCCGCACTCTGGAGTCTGGGTCCCACAGCGCCCCCGCACACCTACACACGCACACCTACACGCGCCCACCTGCATGATCTGCGCGCTGCAGTCGCTGGCGGGCGGGTCGGCGTCGTGCTGCGCCACAAAGTACTGCAGCACCTCGCTCCACAACACCGGGTCGCCGCCGCTGTGTGGGCAGGGCGGGGCGGGGCGGGGTTGCAGAGATGGTGAGAGAAGTGTAGCAGGGTAGACAGCATGGCATCAGCGACACGCGCGCTTCCCACCGCGCTTCCCTCCTGCGCTGCACGCTGCGCTGCGCCGCCTGCAGGGGCTCACCGCGCCGCGTCGCCGTACTTGCGCACCGCCTCGATCAGGCCGCCGCTGTCGCCCGCCGCCATGTGCACTTGAAGCACCTCGCGCGGCAGCCGCAGCCTGGGGGACGGGGGAAGGGGCGGTGGCGGTGGCGGAGGGGTGGGAAGGGTTAGGCTGGGGCCCAGGCCGCGTGGCTGGGGCCCAGACCGCGTGGCCGGGAGCGAGCGGGCCCGGGCCCAACTCAAAGCGCCTCAGCCGCATCGCATCCTGAGCGCCTGCGCCCCGAACCGTCACAACTGCCGTCGATCGCCGTGATCATTATCATAACATAATGATTCAGAATTGTGCCCGGCACCCCATGCTGCTAGTGCTGCTGTTGCTGCTGCTGCTGTCGCCTATCCGTACCTGTCGTACAGGAACAGCAGCCCCGGCCGGAAGCCGTGCAGGCGGCACAGCACCAGCGCGTGGTCGGGGTCGTAGGAGGGCAGCACTGCGGGCGGGTGGGTGGGGTGGGGGTGCAATGATGGTACATTTATCATTAGTTAAGGATCTTGGGGAACAGTCATGCGGTGGTGGCGAGGGTGGGGGTGGGTGGCTTGGGGTTGCAAGGTAGACAGCAGGAATGCGGGCCCCTGCCACACTGACACCACACATGCTGCTGTGCACCTAGAGAGCTCCCAGACGACCTCTGCGCCGCCGACACTCCCGCCGCTCCATTCAGTTACCTACAGTTTGGTTTGGGCTGGTGTTTCACAACCCCCACCTGCATGCGCGCCGGCGCCGTGGCCACCACTGGTGAAAGACCCCGTGCCGCCCGCCGCCGCGCCGCCCGCAGGCGACAAGCCGCCGCCGGCGGGTGGCGGCGCGGGCGCGGTGGCGTGCGGCGGCCAGCCGCGTGACAGCAGCTCCAGCGCCTTGGCCCGCCGCACCTGCCACAGGGTGTGTGCGGGTGTACGGGCATGGGGGGCGGTTGGCATGCAGTTCGCGAGGGGTGCACCACCTTGTGTGTCGCCTTGCTATTGCTAGCTAGCGTTTTGGGCTGGGCTTCATGGCTTGGCTTGGGTTGGTCCGCTGTGTGTCCTTGGCGCCCTGGGGCAAAGTAGGTGCCCGCACGTGAGGCGCCCGCCCGCTCACCTCGGCTCCGGGGTCCTTGGTGCCAGCGCCGGTGCCCGCAGCGGCCGCGGCCGCAGCCGCGGCCGCGCCGTCAGGGCTGGCGCCCGCCGCCTCGGAGCCCTGCGCGCGCCACGAATCGTGTGTCCACAAACCACCGCGTCAAAAGTTGAAACCCGCTTCAATCCCTCAGGCCCACCCGCTTCGCGCCGTGACCCGCCCCACCCTCACACAGCACACACTGTGACCAGACCAATGAGGCGCTCATATTCACCGCTGGCCGTCTGGCGTGCGGACAGACCAGACCAGGCAAGGCCTGACCGCACCAGACCACACCAGACCAGACCGCACCAGACCCACCTGCTCGTCACCACCGGGCGCCCACAGGCGCTCCGCCAGGTACAGCTCCAGCAGGGTGTGGTACAGCAGCCGCTCGTGCGCGGCGGCGCGCTCGGCGGCGGCGGCGGCGGCGTCCTCATCGGCGGCGCCTGTTTCGGGGGCGGCCGACGTAGTTAGCGCGGGGCCAGCGGAATGTGTACTATGCGTGTTGCTTACTTTGTCCTACTTTGTTCAAACCGACCGCTTAACAACCCAGCCATTTCTACATCGTGGCCCCGCCCCCGGCCCACCTCGGCCGCCGTGGCTGGCGGCCGCCGCCGACGCCGCGGCGGCCGCGGCCGCGGTGTTGGTGTTGAGTATGAACTCGCACAGCAGCATGAGCGCCGTGGGCTCGCCGCTGTACAGGTGCGCGAAGTCGGACACGGAGGCCAGATACCAGCCGCCCGCGCCGGAAGCAGAAGCGGCGGCGGAGGGCGAGGCGGCGGAGGAGAAGGAGCCGGCGGCGTCGGCGTCGGCGTCTGTGCAGGGTGGCGTGCGGGCGGGGCGAATCGAGGTGCAGCAGGGTCGCAGAAAAGGTAGGCACTCGCGGCTACGGCCGATAGCATACACCAACGTCCTCGCTCCACATGCACACGCACACGCCCGCAGACACGCCCTACCGCTGGGCGGCGGGCTGCAGCACAAGTCCATGATGAGGCGCGTGGCGTCCTCCGCGCGCGCCCCGATCAGAGCCTTGCCGTACTTCTTCAGCGCCTCGGCGCGCCTGGGGGAGAGGTGGGGGTTGCATTCATGATTGTTTGAGGTGGGGGTTGCATCCATTATTGTTTGAGAAGTGAAGGTGTAGCCAGGAACAGTCATACAGGGGGCGGGCGGTGGTTATGCTTTGGGCGGTGCGGCATTGCGGGGTGCGCGCGCCACTTGTCGCAGTCACTGCATGCCTGCAACCTCCTTTCACCCTCCTGCACCTCTGCCTCCCTGTCTCCCTGCCCCGTGCCCTCCCTCCTCCTCCTCGTCCTCCTTCTGGCCCCCTCCTGTCCGCCTGCTGCCCGCCTCCTGCCCCCCGCCCCATCCCTCCCATCCCGCCCCACCCCCTGCCGCCCCACCTCCTCCGCGGCAGCGTCTCCAGGTAGGCAATGGCCTCCTCCGCGCCCGCCGCGCCCAGGTCATCCAGGAGCACGTCCAGCACACTGTCCACCTGTGGGGTGGGTGCGGGTGGGGGGGACAGGGGGGGGGGCGTGGGGCGTGGGTGGGGCAAAGTGTGCGTGTGGTCAGTTGCCAGTTGGTGTGGGTGGGTGGTAGTCGGGTCGGTGCAGCTGGGACAGCGGGAACGGCGAGCACATACCGTATTATACAGCGAGCATACATGGCAGAACCGGAGCCATCGTGTGGGTCGGTTGCGCAAGCTGACATTAGGCGAGCGTGGTTCAACCCCTCTGGTGCTCACAACACCCTCCCCTTCTTCCCACCATCAATCTCCTCAGCCTCGCAACCCCCCATCTCCGTCCTCAGTCTCCTCACCTGCCCCGCCGCGTCCGCCACCAGCAGCGCGTGCTCCGCGTAGCCCGCGCCGCGCAGCACCCGCACCGCCGTGTCCGCGTCGAAGCGCAGCTGCGGGGCCGAGGAGCCGGCGGCGGCGGCGGGCTGGGAGGCGGCGCCGGGCTTGGCGGAGGCGGCGGCCGACAACTGGTGATCCTGTGTGCGCGTGCACGTGCGAATGATGTGTGTCGGCGAGGAGGATATGAGCAGCGGTGAGGCTGCGGCGAGCGCAGATGCCACAACTACCCTTATGACACAGACAAACATCAAGGCCGGCCCCCACGCCACCGCCGCTGCCCACCTGCTGCGCCGACGTCGCCGCGGACTGCAGGTGCAGCCGCGAGCGACTGCCCGCCAGCGTAGCGGCCGCCGCCGGCGCCGCAGGCGCCGGCGCCGGCGGCGCCTCAGCCGCGGCAGCCGCCGCCGCGGACAGGTACCGCCGCGCGCGCCGCCGGCCGGTGCCGCCCGCGCCGGGCCCTGCACCCGGCCCTGCGCCGCCCTCGCCTTCCGGCGCCCCCTCCGCCGCTGCCGCCGCATCCGCCGCCTCCGCCTCCAGGCCCACGTCCACGCCGCCGCGGCGGATGAAGGCGTCCAGCTTGGCCACGTCCTGTGCGGGGGCGTGTGTGTGTGCAGGGGGGGGGGGGGGCGGGGCGGACACGTGCGGGGGCGGATAACGTATGTGTGAGCGGACGTGACGATGTGGGCGGGCACGTGTGTGGGCGGAGCCGTGCGCGCTCCCGTAACGTCCACCAGGACCTTACACAACGGTGACGCATACCGGACGCAATGGCGTGTGCCAATACACAACGCCCTCGGGTACGTGCATCCGCGTGAAGTGGTTTCGGCATCCGTCACGGTGCAGGTGGCTAGGGGCTAGGGGCAGGAGCAAGCAGAGGGTGACAGGCTTTGAGCCAGTGTGCAGTGCAGTGTGGTGTGGCGCCGCCCGCACTCACCTTGAGCTTGGTGTAGCAGTTGAGCAGCAGGGTGGTGTGGTCGCATGTCGCCAGGCCCTGCAGGCCACGGGAGGTGGTGGGAGTGGTGGGATTGCCAGGACGCACAAGTCATGGAACGGGGGAGGCCCAAGCAGGAAGGCAGCCGAACCCGCCCCGCCCAACTCGCCCCGCCATGGCGCTCATGTGACACCCCACAACATCATGTGACACCCACACACCCCACTACGCCCCCACCCGCTACCCACCCCCACCCTAACCACCCCCCACTCCGCCCCCCGCGCTCACCCGCTCGTGCATGACCTCCAGGTAGGCGGTGAGGTTGTGGATGCGCTGCGCGTCCAGGAAGCGGCGGATGACGTAGCTGGGCTCCAGCAGACCCACCGTGTCCAGGTACTGGGACATGGCGGCGTCGTACTCGCCCTGTGGGGAGGGGGAGGAGAGGTGGGGGAGAGGTGGGCGGGGGGTTTGGGGGGTGGGGAATTCCATGCATGGTTGATTGAGACGAGATGATGTTGTGGGGTGGGGGTTCAGTACCAGCCCAAGCGAAACCAAACCGAACAAAACGGAGCCAAGGCAGATGCAAGATCATGACGGAGTCATGCAGCTAGTCATCATGCAGGAGTCGTGGGTTGCCGTTGCCATTCCGTGAATTCGGGTGCTAGCTCGCGATCATAGTTTCAACCGCCCCACCCCCTTCATACACGCACACGCCCTTCCCCACACCTTGCTGTACAGGTGGTCGCCCCAGCGCTGGTGGATGCTGGCCAGTGTGGCGGCGTCCGCCCCCGCCCCCGGGCTGCTCTGGCCCCAGGCGCGCGCCACGTCCAGAGCCAGCTTGTGCAGCGAGCGCCGCAGCAGCGCCTGGTCGGGAGGGGAGAGGTGGAGCGGGGGAGAGGGGCAGGGGAAGGGATTCCGGGCGAGATGAAATGAGATGGGGAGCGGAGACAAGGGGCAGGGGGTTGCAATGATGGTGCAGGGGCAGGGGGCGGCGGTGATGAGAGGGGGCTTGCGGGCGGATCGGCAGCGAGTGTCTGTGCCATGGGAGGGCCTTCAGGCGTAGAGCATGGGGCCCGAGAGGCTGTGCGGCTACGGGAATGAAAATCAGCACGGCCGAACACACACGCGTGTGAAACCGCCGCCATCGGCCCCGGCCCGCGCTCACCTCGAGCTGCGACGCCAGGTCGATCTCTCGGTAGCACCACGCAGCACCGGCGGCTGTGAGCGGCAAACAAAACATGAAAGTGAGCACGAAAGGGTGCGGGCTAAACACGCAGACACACATACGGTACACAAACGCAACCAGCCGTGTGCTTCCGTGATAGCAAAACCGACACGCGGCATTCATGCCGCCGCGCACACGGTTTCGTGCACAGCGTGCGTGTCGTACCTGTGACCGCGTGTACGGCGCCCCAGGCGCAGAACACGTGTTGCAGCCCCTGCAGGACGAACGTGCCCGCCAGCAGCTTGGTCCGCACGTCCGCCAGCTGCAGGCAGCTGCTGCCGCTGCCGCCGCCGCCAGTGCCGCCGCCGCCGGTGGTGCCCGGGCCGCTGCTGCTGCCAGGGCCGCCGGCCAGCAGGCTGGGGGCGGCGGCTGAGCCCGCTGAGGCGTTGTCGTCACGTGTCACCTGTGCCGCGAGCCGGGTGGGGGCGCGGGGGGTGGCAGGTGGGGTTGGGCTTCCGCTCCGACGCCTACCATAGTGTGGGGTGCGTTTTACATGGACTCCCCCTCCCCCAGCCCTCTTCCCTCCGCCCCCACCCCTGCCTTCACCCGCCCCCAGGGCCGCCCACCCCACCCAGCCCGGCACCCACCACCACCAGGTAGCGGCCGAAGGGCGCCAGGCGCTGCTTGGGCCCCTCGAACACGGTGCAGCCGGCGCGCGTGTCGGCCGTGTAGTCGTACAGGCCCTGCGTGCGTGTGTGTTTTGTGCGTGTGCGTGTGGGACCGTGTGATTGTTTGATTGTGTGATTGGGGCTGTGACTGCGTGTATGTGAGCTGTGAGCAATCCTCCCGCATCCGTGCGGCCACGCCCATAGGGGCGCCCTCGCCCTTGCCCTCGCCCGCACCCTCGCTCTCACGTCCTCTCCACCTTCTCACACCCTCACCCTCACGTACACACCCTCACAACCACGCGTACCTCGGCCCGCGCCACGGTCAGCAGCGCGCCGCCCGGCCGCAGGCAGCAGCAGCGCGGCGCGGAGGAGCCCTGGGGGTCCAGGACCGTCTGCGGCGGAGCGGGGAGCGCAGGTGGATCCGGAACTCAACGACACGAGTATGTTATTCTACCCCTCTTTCCCTTGCGCTCTTTATGGACACACTGCATGCGTGCGGTGTGCGCGGGATGGCTGGTGCTTCCCTGCGCCCTCGCTCTCTCCCGCCGCCGCTTCGCCTCCCTCTAGCTCGAGCTACCCCTGCTACCTTGGTGTTGGTCTGCAGGTGGAAGGAGAGCGTCTGGCTCTCCGTCACCACGAACAGCGACAGCAGGTCGGCCGTGCCTGCGTGTGCGTGCGTCCGAGGCGCCCAAGACGTTCGCATTCGCAGTGTGTCGAGGCGCCCAAGCAGTCAGGTCAGGTCAGGGAAATGGCCCCAGCCTGTTGCAGTCCGCCCTCACAGACCCCTGCGCTCCGGTGGCCCCTTCCCCCGCCTGCGGCCCACCCGTTTCACCGCCGCTGCCAACATCATTGCCATGAAGGGAACCCCCAAGCCCCCTGAGTGGACCGTATTCACCGCACCCGAGCCCCAACTTCTCCTTGCATCGCTGATATTTCCTGACGGGATGGGTTCAAACTTAACCCCACCCGGCCGCACCCGTCAGCTCCAGCCCGGTGACGCTCCAGTGGTCGCCCTGGTCGGGCCGCGCCGACAGCCGCCGCGAGTGAGACAGCCGCGCCTTGGGGATGTTGCCGCCTGAGGCCAGCAGTAGCGGCAGCAGCAACAGCGTCACGAGAGGCATGGGCAGGCGATCGCTGGACCAAGCACCGCCTGAGCAACTTCAATGCCACCAATCGCGCTGCGCCATTAGCCCCTGCCTCCTACTCACCCACACCATGCCGGAGAGCCCCACGCACCACGCGCCACGCACCACACACCTCCCAGACCCCAAACCCGCACGCTGACACGCCCCAACCCCCCCCCCCGCCACGCACGCACCCGGCGGCCCTATCTCCCCGGTCAGCACCACCACGTGCCCCGAGGCCAGCCCCAGCGCCACCGTCAGCGCCGTCATGCCGCCGCCGGCGCCGCCGGACGCCGCCGCCGGATCCACGCCCACGCCCAGGCCCGCCGCCAGGGCGGCCGCTGCGGCGGCGGTGGAGACGGAGCCCTCGGCGGCGGCGGCGGCCGTCACCGCGGCCTCGGGGTACTGCTGTCCGCTGTGGGAGCCGAACACCTGCGATCATGTATATGTATGCGTGTGTGGGTGCGTGTGAGTGTGTGGGTGTGTGGGCGTGTGGGTGCGTGTGTAGTTCATCCTAGGTCGGCAATGGCGGTGCGAAGACGGTGCGAGGAACCCGCCCGTAGCGCGCGGGGGTCCCCGCCCAGAGTGCACGCAGCCGTCCATGCGGATGATGCGTGTGTTCACGGTGTCATGTCGTGCGGGTCAGGCAGTCGAGTACGTACTGTACCCCAGGTGACTGCCCCAGGTGACTGCTGATGCGCGTACGGCGCACTCCTCCCCTACGCCCCCCAACACACCTGCCAACCCCTTCCCCACGCCCGCTCCCAGCCGCCTGCCCCAGGGGCGTTCAAGGGCCCACAGTAGCCCAACAGCTCCAACGGCCTGAACCAACTTCTCATCCCCAGTCTTCCGTGCACCTGCACCGCTTTTCCAAACATTCCACATTTCCAAATCCCCCCGTCTCCAGCGGCCTCAAGCCACCGCTCGCGGTGCCAAGCCTTCGCCGGGCGCCCACCTTTGTCACTTTGGCCGCCGTCATGGCGGAGGCAGCTGCAGCCAGCGGCGCCGCGCCCGTCGCGCTGGCGGCGCCGGCCCCGGCGCCGGCCGCTCCCGCTTTCCCGGCAGACCCGGCGGTCCCATTGGCCAGCGCCGACGCAGCTGCCAGCAGCTTCTCTGCGGGCCACAGCTTTACGGTGGTGGAGGAGCAGCCCGGCTCCTCGCTGCCCACCGTGATGAGCAGCTGTCGCTTCTGTGTGTTGAGGTGTTGAGGTGTTGAGGTGTTGAGGTGTTGAGGTGTTCAAGACCGCGCGTGTCGAGGCCGCGCGTGTTGTTCCATGGCACTTGCGCGACAGGGCGGAGGTATCGGAGGTGGCGGTGCCGAGTATGGAGATGTTTGCGACATCCGCGCGTGCTGGAGGTCGCGTTGCAAGCATCCGGGACCTCCCCACTGGCCCCATGCACTGCCAACCCACCCATCACGCACACCCCCACCCCGGTGCCCGTTTCCCTCTCCAGGGAGCCTGGTGTGCCCTAGCGGCCATGCGCTGCACGCCTCAAGCGCGGTCTCGGCATGATGACACTCACCTCCAGCCATATGACCTCTAGCACGCGGTGCCCGTGCGCGTTGAAGGTGCCAAGCAGGCCGAGCCGGGCATCCAGGATGAACACGCTGCCCGACTCCGTGCCCACCCAGAGCACCGCCCCGCCTGGGGCCACGCTGCTAGCGTTTGGAGGAAAGGCATGTCGGGGAACCTGGTGCGGCTGGAAGAAGTTGAAGCGCTTGAACGCGAAACTCATCGGGCTGAGGTTTCAGTTCCGCGAAGCCGGAGCTATGGGCGGTTCCCCAGGAGCCAATTCACAGCGGGCTGGGGAGGGGCAAAAGGACTTGAATCACTAGGGACTGGGGACCCTGGTAGCTCCCCGGAAACAATATGTAATTAATGCAAACAGCAACGCCGCGCCACCGCGCCCCAAAAAACGCCGCGCGGCACCCCGCGCTCGCTCGCGACTCATTCTCGGCCCCATTCGTCTGCTCCGCCCGAGCCCGCCCCCCCCCCCCCCCACGCGCAAGTAGTTGTCAAACCACGCTCCCTAATAGTCAAACACTACTCTGCTTAACATGCAGTAACCCGCCGCGACCAGAGCGCCCTTCGCTGATGCTCGGCAGTGATGCGTGAGTGGCAGGACAAGTACAAGTCCCGCGAGCCTGCATTTTCCACTTTCTCACGTAGTCGAAGTGGCCGTGGTGACCGTCGTGATGGCGGTGGGCGCGATGCCACAGGCCGCGGCGCTGGTCATGCGATCGCCGCCTCAGCAACCCTAGGCGCGGCGCCTCAGTGTGAGGACATAGACATTCAACACAACACAGACTACGACTTCGACGCAGGAGAGCAGGAGCAGCCGGGGCAGGCAGCCAGCGGTGGCGAGGCAACGGGCGGCGTGGCCGGTGCGCGTGCGGGCACTCAGTCCGCTGGCGATGGCCTCAGCTCAGATGATGCCGCATACAGCTCCGACGAGGAGGAGGCCGATGGATCGCTGCCCTACCATAGCCCCGTTGTTGCGGGTGCATTCTTCCACAGCGTGCCTGTGGCTGCGAAGGTGCTAAGCAAACTGCACGCCGCTGCCCAGGAGGTGCTCCAGCGCAGCGTGTGTGAGGCTGCCGCTTCGACGCTGTGCCCAACGTGCAGCCAGCAAGGAGACCCCGTAGGACTGCAACCGTTAACAGTCACGGTAGTGACTTGGGATCAGCCGGTGCGCATTGAGGTGCCCCAGATCACCTGCCGCGGATGCATGCGCCCCTACAGCGTGCAGCCTACTCAGCTGGGCTGCCTGCCCGACACCACGGTATCGTGGGACTTGTTGCGGTGGCGTGATGGTAACACCATCCTATGGTGGCAGACCAGCCTTCTCCAGCAGTACACGGGCCTGCAGTATTACAACGGGCACCTTGGCATGGACCGCTTTTGCGCAGCACTCATGGCCAACTGGAGGGAGAACGGCTGTGCAGACCCAGGGCTCACACTGACGCAGCTGAGGCAGCGCCTCAGCCATACAACTCAGCGGTACCGGTTCCTGCGTGGGCTTGTGGAGGACCTGCCAGAGCAGCTTCCGGGCTGGCCAGCCGGAGCCCTGAGCGCCTGCGCCTGCTGCGGTGATGCCAACCCCCAGCCGGCACACGCAGGCGGGCTGAGCGTTGGGCCGTCAGGGGTAGGGGCGCCAGCACCAGCGCCATGGGCAGCACCAGCGCCAGGGGCAGCGCCAGCGCCAGGGGCTGCGCCAGCGCCAGCGCCAGCGCCAGCGCCAGCGCCAGCGCCGGGGGCAGGGGCAGGGGCAGCGGCAGGGGCTGCAGCAGCGGCAGGGGCTGCAGCAGCGGCAGGGGCTGCAGCAGCAGCAGTGGAGGTACCGGGTGACGCAAGGGCGTGCAGTAGCACAGGCGGCGGTGCTGAGGTCTTGTGGCGGCCTATGTTGGAAGCCACCGAGCCTGCAGGGCCTGGCCCATCCAGCTTGCATTCAGCTCATTTTGACTGCGTGTTCAAGCTAAATCTGTTCACACGGAAAGGGCCGCGCCGCAAGTACAGCATCAACTACCGTCAGCTGTCTCGTCGGCGGTACATCCTGGGCAACGCCTACGTGAAGGGCTTTGAGCCGCCCAAGGGGGCTGCGGACATTGGCCGCAACAGCGACTGCTCCAACTTCACAGCGGACAAGGTGCTTGCCAAGGAGGAGGCCGGGGTAAGGATAGCTGTAGCAGGGGGTGGGATGGGATGGGGGGTGGGATGGGGGGTGGGATGGGATGGGACCGCTTACGTGCTTACGTACTTGCGCACTTGTGAACTTGCAAACGTGTGCACTTTGCATCCACTATCAACACACATGTTACTCCTCCGCAGAAGCTAGTGACTGCCGCTGGCGTGGTCCTGTGCCGGCATGGCATGCTGCTGCGCCTCGTTAACCTCTTCCACGGTGAGCGCCACATGTACGCGACGGCCGCAGCAGCATCTATCCTTGCCGCGGGGACAGCTGTGAAGTTCTGGTGGTACGACATCGCGTGCCGGTGGAGCAAGTCGTGGCAGAAGTGGCATCAAGGGCTGGACCAGTCGGCGGCGTTGCTCGGCCTCGCAGCAGCCATGGTCAGCCTTGTACCGCCGTTCCACAGCTACGCACACAGGTATGTGCGGTGGGGAGCGCACGCTCGTGCTTAGGCATGCAAGGGTCGGCACGCACGAAGTGTGTGCGTGGTTGTGCTTACCTGCACGCGCGTCCGTGATGCCCCTGCCCACGCAGCTACGCCTGCCAGAAGGCGTTCGGGCATCTACGGCACACAGGGGCAGGACGGGGCACGGGCGAGGTTGCCGAGATCTTCAACGCGCAGGTTGGGCCGCAGGGCAAGGTGCTGCGGTACACATCACCTGTGCATCGCGAGAGCGTGCTGGAGGACGTAGGGCGCCGCTACTGCCGCCAGGTGAGGCTGAATGGCTGTCCGTGGGGAACTCAATAGGCGGTGAATCGAGGCAACGGGGCAACTCAACAGGCGGGGCAACTCAACAGGCGGATGATGCTCATATGCAGGTCGAGCTCCGCCTACCCTCGCGTGTGCACCGGATGAAGCTGCGGGCTGAGGCGGCACGTGACGCGGCTCAGTCCCGCATCACGGCGCTGGAGAAGGCGCTGACACCCCAGCAGGTACAGTCAAGTGAATAGGGCTGTCGGTGATGCATGTTCTTCGCCACAGTCAGTCATCCATCCAACACGATTGCTCGCCGCCACAGCGGCACCTCCGCCGCCCGCCCGTTCATTTTCCACCCTCCGCTCCACTCCGCCCGGGTTCCTTATGTTGCAGAAGCAGGCGGCGCTGGATGAGCACGCTGCACAGCGGTCGGAGCCGCAGCGACATGACCCGCCCAAGCGTCACGCTGACACGAGGGAGGTGGTAGGCGAGCGTGGGTGGAGGGCGGCATATGCCCGCTGCCGCCTGTCGCTCATGAAGCTTCAGCGCGTGGACACGGTGGACAACCCCGCTGACTCCGTGCCCCTCAGGTATGTGTCCAGCTTGGTCCGGCTTGGTTCCGGATTATAATGTCCTTACGCTTGCCTTTCTGATGCTTGTGCTTATGCGCACGCCATGTGTGTAGCGTTCTGGTTGCAGGTGGCGACAATCTGACGCTGCGACAGCGACCTGCGCTCATCAAGCAGCTGGAGGAGGAGAAGAAGATCTTGGAACAGGAGCACGCGGCGGCTGACCCGCCACCTCATGCGTGGGAGGCGGACTCTGACGCCTTCAAGGAGGCTGTCGGTGACCTGGCTGAGGGCGAGATCAAGAAGATCGCCAGCGAAATTGAGGTGGGTAGGCGATGGAGCGTTGGGACCGCACACGGGTCTGCGAGACAGTGTACGCAACTACCCGCTCAGGCTGACTGTTGTGATCGCTCACCGCAGGAGCTGGTGCTGGACTACAACAGCCTGAAGCTAATAGCGGACAGGCTGGCTGGGCGGAAGAAGGAGCAGGGTTACGCAATAAAGGAGAAAAAGCGCGTGAAGGAGCAGCTGCGGGAGCAGTGGGGCCGTCTAGTGGCCTGGTGCCGGGTGGGCGCTGTTGACCCGGAGGATAAGGCGCGCAACAAGCAGATCTTGGGAGGGGGCTTGGCAGCAGTACTCAAAGGGACGTTCCCGTGGGCAGGTGACGTGGGGGCAGGATCGGCAGGCGGCCGTGTGGTTGCAAGCCTTGTGCGCAGCTACAACCAGCGTGCGAGGGCTCGGGAGGAGCTACTTTTGATTCAGTCTGAGATTGAGCGCGGTTGCGCCTACTACGAGCGTCGTGTGAGGCTATTCCAAGCAGTGGTGCCGCAGAGTAGCCTCGCAATCCAGCTGCTGCTCAAGCAGCACGAGTCCCGCTGTGTGTACATGCTGCGGGCATTTGAGGGGCTGAAGCGCGGGGAGGTGCCCGATGACACCAGCCTCACCGTGGAGACTGTGTGAGAGAAGTGCTTGTGCTGAATTGCGAGAGTGCAATACGAGGAAACCAACACAGATTGGCTATAACGGCGGGGCAGGGCGGGGTGTTGGGGTTGGGTGCGGTGACGTCTGGACATGCCTCCGGGCCAGGCTTGAGGCGGGTCCCAGCCACCACCCGGTCAGGTCGACTTTGCCTGCCGGACCTGTAACGCGCATACCAACTTAGTATGAGTGAAAGAAAAACATTGGCGAGGGCGGCGGGGCAGGGCGGGGTGTTGGGGTTGGGTGCGGTGACGTCTGGACATGCCTCCGGGCCAGGCTTGGAGGCGGGTCCCAGCCACCACCCGGTCAGGTCGACTTTGCCTGCCGGACCTGTAACGCGCATACCAACTTAGTATGAGTGAAAGAAAAACATTGGCGAGGGCGGCGGGGCAGGGCGGGGTGTTGGGGTTGGGTGCGGTGACGTCTGGACATGCCTCCGGGCCAGGCTTGGAGGCGGGTCCCAGCCACCACCCGGTCAGGTCGACTTTGCCTGCCGGACCTGTAACGCGCATACCAACTTAGTATGAGTGAAAGAAAAACATTGGCGAGTGCGGCGGGGCAGGGCGGGGCGTTGGGGTTGGGTGCGGTGACGTCTGGACATGCCTCCGGGCCAGGCTTGGAGGCGGGTCCCAGCCACCACCCGGTCAGGTCGACTTTGGCTGAGATGAGTGGTCGCACAGCCTCTACTCTGCAACAGCAGCACCAGCCGCGCCGGCACCAACACAAACACGCGGCACCCTGCCGGCGCCCATGTACGGCGGCCGAGCATAATAAGCACAAGTCTCTACTCGCGCGCACGTGCAGCGCGCCTGGTCACACAACCTCCACTCCGCAACAGCAGCACCAGCCGCGCCGGCACCAACACAAACACGCGGCACCCTGCCGGCGCCCATGTACGGCGGCCGAGCATAATAAGCACAAGTCTCTACTCGCGCGCACGTGCAGCGCGCCTGCTCACACAGCCTCTACTCTGCAACAGCAGCACCAGCCGCGCCGGCACCAACACAAACACGCGGCACCCTGCCGGCGCCCATGTACGGCGGCCGAGCAGAAGTGTCTACTCATCCAGCCCCCGCTCCGCAGCCAGCAGTGCGAGCATCTTTGCTCCCTTGCCTACACGCTGCGGCCTGCCCGCCAGCTTGCTGCCACTGCTGTCGCTTGTGCTGCCGTCGCCGCCGCTGCTGCTGCTGCTGCCGCTGGTGTTGCTGGCGCCACTGCGCCCGCTGTTGGTGCTGCGACTCGTTCCACTGCTGCTTGAAGCAGCAGCACCACTGGATGCCGGCTTAGCCTTGCCTGCATTCACGTGAAAGTTGCTCAGCGTACCGGCCAGACGTACAGGGGCCAGACGAGCCTGACAAGCTTTACATCTAGTTCAGCAGTTACGCGTGCTCACCCAAGCGCGCTTTGCCGGCCTTGGCCACGCGCACGTTCGCCACCTTCCGGCCAGGCTTATCTGTGACAGAGGTTAACACAGGACGTGAGGCCTTGCAGGAACATTCAAGTGCAAGCATAACCGTTGCCAACTCCGATATGGGCGGCTCCCCAGCAACGCACCCTTGGTGAGGATGTTGCGTGCAATCAGCACGCTCTTGATGGGGTCCTCCTTCCAGGACCCAGCCGGCACCGCTAGCTTCTCGGCAATTGCGGCAAAGGCAGCCTTGTTACTGCTGCCCTGCTCTCGCAGCTCCTTGTACTGGCGGCACATCTCATCCGCCTGCGACGGTGCGACGGTGACGTTGCAAGGGGTGCATCACGCGGGTACATTGCAGGTTAGCAGGCAACAGCAAGCGAGCATGGGAACCGCCTTGCGTACCTGGCGTCCCGTCGGCTTCTTGAACACCATCTGCAGCTCGGCCAGCGCCGTCCGCAGCCGCGCCTTGCTCCCAATCTGCGCCTTGACCTTCTCGTACAGCAGGTCAAGGCCCTTGCCGACGGGCAGCATGTTCACCTGCTCGAACTCGGTTTGCACCAGGTCCTTGTCCAGCAGGCCTGCAAGAACGCGCGCAACCAAGCCACTTTCACTAGCGAGCCCTTGCGCATTCTACCACAACACCCGCCCGTCAATCAGCACGCAGTCCATCACCCACCCGCCGCGGCCGCCGCCTGGCCGTCCAAGTCCGCCTCGTCATGGCTGTCCGAGGCAGCCTCCTCCAGCTCCGCCTGCTCGTTCTGCGCGCGCTTGAACTTTTTGATGCCGGTGGTCCTGTTGCGCGCCGCCGCCTACAGCACAAGTGGGCAGCCGCAAGGTGCCGATAACAACCAAGCAAAACCTCTGCTCCTAATGCAACGGCACAAACATCTGGCGTACTTGCCTCGGCAACCTCCGCAGCCTGGCGGACCTTCTTGGCCCTGGCGACGATGGGCAGGGTCCGCGAATGCGCGTGTTAGCAAAGCAAAACGCAGGGTATGGGTGAAGACGACGGATCTCCAAGTCTGGAGCCCCGCCACTTACTCCTTGAGCTCCGCCTCGAAATCGGGGCACAGCTTGCAGGCCATGCGGATGAGCACGTCGTTGACCTCGTTGGTGGCGTTCACGTGGTCCTTGTTCCACTGGATCAGGGCAACGGACGCAGGCCAGTCCAGCACGTCGCGGAACAGCTGGCAGCTGCCTCCGCAGGCACACTTGCCATCCGACCCAACCGCCCAGACCTTGTACTCCTTCCCAGCAGGGCGCTTCCCACCGTTGCACAGCCCGGAGATCCAGCTCGACCACTCCTGTGGCTGAGCTGCTCCCGCCGCCGCGTGCTGCGCGGCCCCCCCCCGTGGCCGCTGCGCCCTGCTCGGCCCCCCCTGTGGCCGCTGCGCCCGGCTCCACGCCCTGCTCCTCAGGCGCCACACGCCCCTCCCCCGCTGCGACCACGACAACCACCTCGGCCGCTGCGCCCTGCTCCGCGCCCTGCTCCTCAGCTGCCACAAGGCCCTCCCCCGCTGCGACCACCACCACCGCGCCACGTGCGACCAGCTCCCGGAACGTGGGGCCTGAGAGCACCCGCTCCACAGCGGCCCAAGCCCTCCGCCCCAGGCGGCGCTTGAAGTCCGACGGCGCCTCCAGATTCTTGGGCCGCCCGCTCTTCTTGGCCCTGATCTGCACCTCCTCCGGAGCGACCAGCGCGTGTAGTGCGTTACACTGAGGCCACGGGGTGTCAGCCACGGTTTGGTCAGGCGCGGTTAAACAAGCACGGGATTCTGCTGAACGCGTTGACACGCGTGCTGTACCGCCTCACACCTGGTTGACGAACCGCTTGGTGATCTCCAGCCCCATCGTGCAGTTGAGGAAGCCACCATAGGTGACTACCGGGTCCCTTTGAGAGGGCAGGGACGCCATGAGGACCCAGCCAGGCACCCGCTTCATCCGCACGCCCTGCAAGCGCGCCAGCTCCAGCGCCAGCTCCCCAAATTCGTGGAGGCGCGCGCCAGCTTGCTTTGCCTTAGCCCGCATCCGGCGCATGATCGTCTTCTTTGCAACATCGTCGTCCTGTCGATGTGGTTAAGAGCGTCAAGACATGCGGGGGCGAGGAGGCACGTCCTCAATCTACCTTGTCAGAGTCAGAGTCCGTGCTTTGCTCCTCTGGCTCCTCTGGCTCCTCTTGCTCCTCGGCTCCGTCACTGTCCAGCTGATGGTCGTCAGGCTCTGCCAAGGGCTCTGCCCGACGCGTTCCTCTCATTGTCGAGAGCATGATCGACAGCTGCTCCCTCTAGTCGCGGCGGGTTACTGCATGTTAAGCAGAGTAGTGTTTGACTATTAGGGAGCGTGGTTTGACAACTACTTGCGCGTGGGGGGGGGGCGGGCTCGGGCGGAGCAGACGAATGGGGCCGAGAATGAGTCGCGAGCGAGCGCGGGGTGCCGCGCGGCGTTTTTTGGGGCGCGGTGGCGCGGCGTTGCTGTTTGCATTAATTACATATTGTTTCCGGGGAGCTACCAGGGTCCCCAGTCCCTAGTGATTCAAGTCCTTTTGCCCCTCCCCAGCCCGCTGTGAATTGGCTCCTGGGGAACCGCCCATAGCTCCGAAGCCGTGTGACTTTCAAGGCTTATACCAGTTTATCGTGTCGCAAGTAGTTGGTATATGAGATGGCATGCTTGAAATGAGCTTGTCTGTGTGCAAATTTTGGCTCAGTCGAGGCGCAATCTTTGGTGCTGCTCCTTCAACGACACGCGCATATTCATGATTGGCATGAAGTGATGTCGAGCACAGTATCTTGTTGTCTCATTTCGGACCGGGTCCATGGGCGCAACATGCAGGCCGACGCCCTCAGGGTTCGTGCCCACCCCCCAGTGCGTATCGGTCGACCCCCGTCAGCGAACATGAGTCAACCACTGCCTCTCTGTCGTGCGTCGGCAGTGGCTCGAGTCTCTTGCGCACATGCTTCTCCCAAACTCCACACGCGGGCAGACGCGGGGGAAGCTGTGCGAGGACATCTGCACGTGCACTTTGTACAGGCGCTTGTGCGCAACCGGCACGCTGTTATGGAGGCAGTGTTTACACACCACGCGCTTCAGCGCGCCATCTCTCTCTGTCGTCCAGCCGCCCATGCCGCCACTCCACACAGCAATGAACATCCTGTCAAACAACCACAGCATCGGGCACATCGGGCCGTGCGGCAATGCAGCCAAGAAAGCCTGCCACGTACGGTACGGCGAATCCCGCGACACACACGCAGCACAAACCACAACTGAAACGCCTCCTGCCTCTGCTGCCGCGCCAGGGCTCGCTGGGGCAGGGATTTCATCTGTCACTACTGGGGCATGCCACTATCATCCCATGCCCTGTTCCTACCACCACCCATCACAAACCACAAGCCGCGAGACCCCAGCGGGCTCATTCAGGGCTCCACGCCTACCCTGGCGGCGGTCCACCTACCGGCCTGCATACGTCGCCTCGTGGCCCGTCTGCTTGTACGGCTGTCTAGACGCATTACGACTCAACACAGCAACCCCACTAGACACCGATGCGTGTCCCTGTCATGTAGCACTAAATGCGCGATCAGTCAAAGCGTTGGTCAAGGCGGACGCCAGAACGTCACATACGCATTAGCGAAGTGCTTTTAAACGTGAACGATATGCATTACGCATGCATCACGATGGCTGCAAGTAGTGCACCCACGATGCGAACACGGCAGCCAGGCAACGTCAGGAGGCAAGCACGCGTGACTTGATGACACGAGCCCGAGAAACGACATCCATGCATGTCCCTGGCGTCATGTCGCGTGCGACACTATTTGCGCGAACCGTCAAGACCCATCGCGACTTGCAGCATGCTGATGGTGTGTCGCCTCACAAAGAATACGGCAGCAGCCCTCCGCCCGGCCCGGAGCGAGGTGGCTCCAGGTATGGCTGTAGCAGCCGCGCCATTGCAGGGCGAGTAGGAGCAGCAGCCATGCATCGGCGCCTGATGTTGATGAGAGTTGCGTGTGGGGGCGGCAATGCAAGGTTGAGAAGATGCATGATCAGACACGTGATGTTGCTGCGGGTTGTCGCGGCGCTGGCAACCAAGTCGGCACCGCACAATTTCCACACATACCATGTCCAGAAGGCGCTTATTGCCATTTCTGACTGCTATCGCCCGCAGTCGTCTCCCACCTAGGCAGCCCGCCCACCCGCAGCCGCCCATCGCCCCAAGTCCCCAACCCTTACCTGCTCTGGCATGGGCGCACTACACACAGCCGCCGTCACGGAGCCGTCGCCACCGTCGCGCAGAGCGCACTGTAGCGGCCTGGATGGGGCTCATGGTGGTGGTGATGATGGTGGTGATGGTGGTGGGGGTGGGGGTGCCGCAGCCCGCCTCGGCTCGGCGCGGCGCGGCCCGGGGCAAGCAGGGCGCATGAGCCGCCAACGGCGGCACGGCTGCGCAGTCACGTGCTTGATATGCCCGCGATCCCCCCCGCGCACAAGGCTGTGCCACGGCAAGCTAAACTACCCTTCAATGGAAGTTGTCCGTCCATGGCTTGCTCCACATAAGCACACCCGCCCACGCACCTCGGTGGCCACCACGCCCTTGATGCCGCGGAAGGCGTCCTCCAGCCCTTGTGGCGTGCCGGCGCTGCCGCTCGCCCATTTGTCCTTATCCATGGTCTTCTTGGACACCAACGTGCAGGACACGCTCCACGTCCTGCAAGCACGACGATGGGAAACTAAGGGTGCGTTGGATACTGCAATAGATACCGGGTTTCCCCACCGCTTCCAGCTATGACGCACGCCCAGGGGCAGCGTGCGTGTTACTGTACTGATGACTCACCGCGGCACGAAGTAGCCCAGAATGCCAGTCGACCCGACCGACCCGATCAGGAAGTTGCGCAGCAGGTCCTGTGCCATGGTTGGGGGGGAGGGGCGCAAGGGGAGAAGCCAGCGTGCAACCGGTGATCAATGCTCCGGCCAAACGTGGCGGCACGACACATGGCTGGCTGCCGCCACACGGTGCACATAACACACAGAGCAGGCACACAGGCACGGCTCGTTGCCTTGCCCCCCGTTCCCTTGTCACCACCACGCCGATAAGGATGCGGGCTGCCAGCGCGACTGCCGCACACGCGTACGCACCAGCAGCTTGATGGCGTCCATGTCGTACAGCCACATGCACTTTTGCGCCGCGGGCACCGGCTGCTCCCCGCTCGGCACCCGCTCCGCTCGGCACCCGCCTCCACGTGCACCTCGTCCACCGGCAGCACCAGGTTGGACGCTGCGTCCAGCCGGGGCTGCACGAGGACCTTGCAGACGGTCCCGTGGCCCTCTGCAGAGGTCGGCACCCGGGCAGCGAAACGCGTGTTAGCACAGTCGGTTCATCCAAACACAAGCCAAGAGCGACGGCACCAAAAGCTGTATCGTCCATCTGCACTCGTGCACTAGATGCCGATTGGTTGCCCCATGTGGGTCGGATGCTAACAAGCCGAAAAGTGTTTTGATTCGCCTCGCCTTGCAGGCGACGGTCGACCCAAGGGCCAGGACACGCCCGCCGCGCCCAGCGTTCCTGCGGGGGCCTCATGGCGTCCCGTTACCACCGGCCGAGTCTTCGGTCGCCGGTGGTAACGGGACGCCATGAGGCCCCCGCAGGAACGCTGGGAGCGGCGGGCGTGTCCTGGCCCATGGGTCGACCGTCGCCTGCGAGGTGAAGCAAAAAACAAATTGGCGGCCGGATGAGAGCAGCGGCCGGTTTGACAGGCGCCGACGAGCGCGTGGTGTGCATAAATGCCCTACCAAGCGCCTATCGCCGTGACCAGCCAAGCAAAGTGGCGCGAACGAGTGCCGCCCCGAGGCTTCGCGAAAGAAGCCGTCTCGCCAGCCCGGGAGCCCGTCCGACTCACCGGCTGCAGCGTCGCCTCCATCTGATCAGCCGTGCGCGCGCGGGCCGCCGGGGATGGCGGCGGGGAGCAGCGGGGCAGCCGAGTTGCGTGCAGCGCGAGTTGACGCAGGGCAATGAAAACCGCAGGAACGGTGGAACGCCCTAGGCAAAGCCAATGCTAGATGCCTGGTATGTGTGCCGACAGCGCGACGGTGCGCCCCGATAAAGACGGCATGGCGCGGCAGCCCCCGTCTAATCCGCCAAATTCCCGCCAAAATGCCCGTCGAATTCGCGCAATCAAATCGGCTGGTGGCGTCCACGTTTAGCTCGCCGCTTTAGGACAGCGCCATCGCGAAACCAAACTCGTCACGAATGCATGAAACTCGGAAGCTCGCCAAACCCTTGGTGCGGAACACGGCACGCAGGCGCCTGTGCTTGCCTGCGCTGCCCCTGGTGCCACCCGCCATGCGCCACCTCAATGCCCACCGTAACTTCGCATGACGTGCTCTTGCATATCAGAGCTCAGCTTCCGTGCCTTCCCAGCTACCTCTACGTGTCCCCTGGCATGTCCCCAGGAAGCAGTAGCATCGTCCCGCTGCATGACCAAGTCAAGCCTGCAGCAGACCTGCGGTCACGCTTGCTCGCGCGTGTCTCCAGGGTAAGCAGTGACAGCCAGGGTCTCCCCTGGTGACAGCCGTGCGCGAACACGCACCCAGGCCGACGCGTTCCTACGCCCCGCCCCATCCCGCTGTCTGCAATGCGTGCCCAATCATCCCCTGAACCGTGTCTAGTTGTCGAACATGACGAGTCGCCGCCAATGGGCTCCCGACCTCACAAGGTGCAGCGCCCCGACAGCTACCTTGTACAGAACATTCTCGGCAGCCCCTCCGGACCACAGCCCCATCACCACACACATGCCGCGGCGCAGCGCCCGACCGCCAGCTCCGCGCAGCGCTTCACCTGCACGGCACCGTTGCGAAGCACGTTGCAATCGGTGGGCTCCATGTCCGCTTTGATGGAGCCGCGAATCACACACCGCATGCCCCAACTACGCCTGTGCACAGCGCCATGGCCACATCCAGGCTTCCGCATTGCTGTCCGGCGCACCTTGGAGGCGATGCGCATCTGCCGGTATAAGCGCTGGTGCGCGGACCAGAACAGCGCAGCCTTGGGAGTCGCGCCCGCCGCGGTTCTTGGCGGCGGCGCGCGGCAGCTGGCGCATGACGTTCCACAGCAGCCCCCACAGCCGGCAGGAGCGGTCGTACATGACCCTGTGCGGAGGCGCACAGGTGGACGGGTTGGGGGCAGCGCTGAATGATTGTCCTTCCCGCGCCAGCGCACTCTTTCCGCTATGCACCAAAGCTATGCACCAAAGCATATCCAAATAAACAGTCCCACCGGCACGCCTTCACCCACCGCCGCCTGGCCTCCCCACCACACCACACACATACCTGGCTCCCCAACCATTAACTCAATCCTATATGCACACACAACCACGACACACACGCATGCACAGTGGGTTTCCTTGTGCTCTCTAACTAAGGATGTGCGGCCCCCGTATAGCATAAAAAGACTAGTATAAAAAGACGGCGTCTATTACGGCGTATATTTAGGCCGATTACGGACAGGCGTATGCGTATAAAGACGGCAGCGGAGGGAGGCGCGACATGCACACCAGGGTTTGGCACGCGTGTCTGTGCATGCGCCTTGGCATGCGCGCCAGGCCACAAGGCCATTTTAGCGCTTGCAAGGCGTTCCCGGCCCGAATCCTTCCTTTATAGTATGTAAGCGCATATACTGCCGCAGTTCACACAATGGCAACCGACTATGGCGTTGATTGCACGTTGCCGGGCGCCGATGGCAATGCTGATGCCCGTCCGAAGCTCCGGCCCCGGAGACTTCTACCGTGCTGAAACAAGCTGCAAACCATTAGATCATTACTATTTAAGACGTGCTGGTGGAGCTGGAGCGTCAGGGGTGGGCTGGGTGCACGGTCGGTGGGCCGCGCACGTGTGCTCCCGCACGATTTCTTCTCCCCACGACCACAGAAGCCCGGCAAACGCCGTGCCATCTTCACAGCATACGAAGAACACATTATATAAGGTCAGAATGTGAAAACACTCTCGTATCCAAAAGTTTGCAAGGTTGGCATGACCTGGACCCCGCCCAATCCAGCCGTATATCCGTATGCGTAGCCGTATATACGTCCCAGCAATATACGCCCCAGGCACATCCTTATCTCTAACACAACCATAACCACGCATGCTTGTTGCGGCGCCCCCACCTGAGCACGGGGTCGGGCTCCAGCTCCTCGGTGATGAACTCGGCGCCCTTGTAGCTGAGCGTGCGGCTGACGTAGGTGCCCGTGGCCTTGAGGCCTATGCAGAACTCTCAAGCGCGCCCAGCCCTGACCTGTTGAGGGAGGATACCGGATGGGTGTGGGTGACATCACCATGACGGACGTGGTACCTCGCATCGTGACGTATGCCGTACTCAAGAGCCGTGTTGACACTCAGCAAGGCCCCTGCATGCGCCCACCTCTTGAGCGCGTTGATCATGTCGCTGATGTGCGGGCAGTCGAACGCGCCCAGCCGCACCTGCAGCGCGAGGAAGGCTCATGGATACGGGAAGAAGCGCAAAGCCAACACTCCGGAAACCGGCCTACGCCGGACAGCCCTGACAGGCATAGGCAGCAGCACGGCCACGCCGTGTACGTCATGCAGGGCCCTAGGCCCCAGCACCGCCGACGGCGCCGGGCCCACCATGTAGCGCAGGTTGTCGGGCTCGGACGCCCCGGTGGCGCTGCTGTACAGCACGCGCGCGTTGGGCAGCCGGTCCTGCAGCGCCTCCATCGCCAGGCCCGTCTGGCTGGAGTCTGTGGGTTTCAAGGATAGAGAAGCTGAAGAAATCGAAACGCTGGGGTGTGGCAGGCGGTGGACTGGCGGGGCTGGGCAGCAGGGCGGGCCGCGGTGAACTTGCGCTGCAAGGCGTGGCAGGGAGACGAGCGGGCAGCCCAAACCCCCGGGCAGCCGCACTCACTGCCGCACGCACTGCTCACGGCCCACAGTAGCCCAACAGCTCCAACGACCTGAGCAACCGCTCATCCGCCCGTCTCCAGGGGCCTCAGGCCACCGCTCGCGGTGCCAAGCCCTCGCCGGGCGCCCACCTTTGTCACCTTGGCCGCCGTCATGCCGGAGGCGGCCGCAGCCAGCGGCGCCGTGCCCGTCGCGCTGGCGGCGCCGGCCCCGGCGCCGGCCGCTGCCCCCGCCCCTGCCGGCCTAGCGGTCCCATTGGCCAGCGCCGACGCAGCTGCCAGCAGCTTCTCTGCGGGCCACAGCTTTACGGTGGTGGAGGAGCAGCCCGGCTCTTCGCTGCCCACCGTGATGAGCAGCTGCCGCTTCTGTATTGTTGAGGTGTTGTGTCAAGGCCACGCGTGTCAAGGCCGTGCGTGTTCTTCAACGGCGCTTGCGCGACAGGTTGGAGGTGTCGGGGATGGTGGTTCCGAGTATGGAGATGTTTGCGACATCCGCGCGTGCTGGAGGTCACGTTGCAAGCATCCGGGACCTCCCCACTGACCCCATGCACTGCTTACCTCCCATACCGATACCTCCAACCCCCCCGCCCCATCCCCGCCGCTTCCTTTCCCAGGGAGCCTGGAGTGCCCTAACGGCCATGCGCTGCACGCCTCAAGCACGATGTCGGCATGATGACACTCACCTCCAGCCATATAACCTCTAGCACGCGGTGCCCGTGCGCGTTGAAGGTGCCAAGCAGGCCGAGCCGGGCATCCAGGATGAACACGCTGCCCGACTCCGTGCCCACCCAGAGCACCGCCCCGCCTGGGGCGACGCAGCTAGCATTTGGAGGAAAGGCATGTCGGGGAACCTGGTGCGGCTGGAAGAAGTTGAAGCGCTTGAACGCGAAACTCAGGTTTCGGTTCCGCGAAGCCGTGTGACTTTCAAAGCTTATACCAGTTTATCGTGTCGCAAGTAGTTGGTATATGAGATGGCATGCTTGAAACGAGCTTGTCTGTGTGCAAATTTTGGCTCAGTCGAGGCGCAATCTTTGGTGCTGCTCCTTCAACGACACACGCACATTCATGATTGGCATGAAGTGATGTCGAACACACATCTTGTTGTCTCATTTCGGACCGGGTCCATGGGCGCAACATGCAGGCCGACGCCCTCAGGGTTCGTGCCCACCCCCCAGTGCGTATCGGTCGACCCCCGTCAGCGAACATGAGTCAACCACTGCCTCTCTGTCGTGCGTCGGCAGTGGCTCGAGTCTCTTGCGCACATACTTCTCCCAAACTCCGCACGCGGGCAGACGCGGGCGAAGCTGTGCGAGGACATCTGCACGTGCACTTTGTACAGGCGCTTGTGCTGCAACCGGCACGCTGTTCCTGGAGACAGTGTTTACACACCACGCGCTTCAGCGCGCCATCTCTCACTGTCCAGCTGCCCATGCCGCCACTCCACACAGCAATGAACATCCTGTCGAACAACCACAGCATCGGGCACATCGGGCCGTGCGGCAATGCAGCCAAGAAAGCCTGCCACGTACGGTACGGCGAATCCCGCGACACATACCCATCACAAACCACCAGCCGCGAGACCCCAGCGGGCTCATTCACGTGCTCCACGCCTCCTGACGGCGGTCCACCTACCGGCCTGCATACGTCGCCTCGTGGCCCGTCTGCTTGTACGGCTGTCTCGACGCATTACGACTCAACACAGCAACCCCACAAGACACCGATGCGTGTGCCTGTTGACAGTCAAGACTTCGCTCAAGGCGGAACGCATCACTACCAGAAGTGCACCCAAGAGGCAAACACGGCAGCCAGGCAACGTCAGGAGGCAAGCACGCGTGACTTGATGACACGAGCCCCAGAAGCGACATCCATGCATGCCCCTAGCGTCATGTCGCGTGCAACGCTATGATATTTGCGCGAAGCGTCAAAACCCATCCTCACGCCCATCGTTGACTTGCAGCCAGCTGATGGCGTGTCGTCTTTCAACATGGATTCGCTCTGGTCAAGGCGGACATGACAACGTCACACACGGAACACATGCACCACAATGGCTCCGTTCCCAGAAATGCACTAACAAAGCAATGACGGCAGCCTGGCAACGTCCGGAGACGAGCAACGTCCGCGCAGGCCAGTCATACGCATCCCATTCCGCCTGGCCCGGAGGCGGCTCCAGGCGCGGCTGTAGCAGCTAGGTGCCAGCCCCATCGCCGTGGGCACCGGTCACCGCCGTTTGTATCAAACCAACGATGGCACCGCTCCCATGCCGCACGACCGTAAAACACCGCGCAACCCATGCTGAGCCATGGCTCATGGTGGTAGTGGTGATGGTGGGGGTGGGGGTGACAGCCCGCCTCGGCTTGGCGCGGCCCGGGGCATGCCGCCCATCAGCGGCCGTGCGCGTGGTGCTGCCTCCAGCAGCCGCGTGTGCAAGGCGTGCCGTTGGTACCTGTGCGGGGGGAGACGAAGAGGATGGAGATGGTGACGTGGGGTCGATGGGCTGGGATAGGTTGGGTTGGGCTTGGGTGGGCTTGGATGGGGTTGGGTGGGGAGATCATCGATGCACGTCGCAGGCCATCTACTAGCAGCCATCCAGAGGGACCAAGCTACACTCGGTGCCCTGAATTAACAACCGCATGCTCATGCCCAATTGGCACTCAGCCCTAGCCGCCCACCCGGGACGCAAGAAAACGTACCTGCGGTGCTGGCGGAGTGCGTGCGCTGTTGTTGCCAAGCCGCGGGCCTTGCCGGTGTGGGGCCGCCGCGATCGCCGCCACAGCGACCGCCAGAAGCAGCCGGCCGCCGCGCCGACCCACCCCGGGTTCGCCGGGCCACGCAGCCGCAGCCGCCGGCAGGTGGCGGGCACGTGGCCGTCCGCCGCCCAGGTGGCAGCACGCCCAGGTGCGCGCCGCACGGCCCTTGAGTGTTGGCCGGCGCCGTCTGCGTTGCCGTCTGCGAGGGCAGAGCCGCGAGGGTGGAAGCGGGCGTCAGGAGGGGCACGCACGTACGGTCAGTGGCGGGGCCCACTACGCAGGTGAAGGTACGCTAGGCGGGCACGGGTGGGTAGAGGGGTCGATGGCGGGCGCATGCGCCGCACTCCAAGGTCGCCCCCAATGACCCAACCCACATCGAACGACGCACCTGCCGGCACTCCAATGCACTTGCTGCCGCCACCAGGCCGCGCGGCAGCAGCCCTCATCCCCGCCCTGCGGCGGCTCCAGGCGCGGCTGTAGCAGCTAGGTGTCAGCTCCATCGCCGTGGGCGCCGTCACCGGCGCGTGTGTCAAACTCACGTTGGCACCACTCCCATCCCGAAAAAAAAACCGCCCAACCCATGCTGAGCCGTACCATAGCCCCTTCGAGAAATGCCTATGTCACCCATCACACCCCGCCCCCCCCCCCCCCCCGCCCCCCCCCCCCCGGCTGCTGCTGCAGCTGCAACCCACATGCCCCTGCCGCAGCTACTGCCGCGGCTGGAGCGACTCCTCCGCCGGGCCCGCCGTCACCTCCTCCTGGAGGCGCCGCCGCTTCGGTGCCTGCAGCATATCACCCTCCTCCTCCTCCATCTCAGCGTCTGCTGCCGGCGCCGCCGCGGGCTGCTGCTGCAGCTGCTGCTGCTTAGCCGCCCACTGCTGCTCAGCCGCCTGCAGCCGCTTATTGTCAAGCTCCAGCAGCCGCGCCAGGTCCAGCTCCGGCGCAGCCTCAGCAGTATACGCAGGGGCCTCCTGCGTCACCAGCAGCTGCGCCACCAGCTCTCCGCCGGCCTGCAGTTCGGCTGCCTCGTGCGACTGCAGCGGGCTCGGCACCGCGGGGGCGGCCGGGTCCTCCAGGCTGAGGGGCTGCTGACTCCACGCCCCCAGCTGCTCCAGCAGGTCCACCGCGATCTTGCCCATCGGCTGCGTCTCCATGCAGCGGTACAGGTCGCGGAAATAGGCCTCCACGGAGGCCCGTGTCAGTGCCACGCCCTCGGGGCTGGCGTGGGCACCCGCGCTACCGCCGCTGCGGGAGTTGGTTGCGGCGCTGCTGTTGCCCAGGCTGGCGCCGGCGCCGCTGCTGCCGACGCTGGCCGAGTCTTCAGCCGCCGGTGGTAACGGGACGCCATGAGGCTCCCCCAGGGACGCCAGGAGCGGCGTGGGTGCCCTGGCCCTTGGGTCGACCGCCGCCTGCGAGGTAAAGCAAAAAACAAATTGGCGGCCGGATGAGAGCAACGGCCGCTTTTAGAGGGGCATACGAGCGCGTGGTGTGCATAAAAGCCCTACCAAGCGCCTATCGCCGTGACCAGCCAAGCAAAGTGGCGCGAACGAGTGCCGCCTCGAGGCTTCGCGAAAGAAGCCGTCTCGCCAGCCCGGGAGCCCGTCCGACTCACCGGCTGCTGCGTCGCCTCCATCTGATCAGCCGTGCGCGCGCGGGCCGCCGGAGACGGCGGCGGGGAGCAGCGGGGCGGCCGAGTTGCGTGCAGCGCGAGTTGACACAGGGCAATGAAAAGCGCAGGAACGGTGGAACGCTTATGCTAGATGCCTGGTATGTGTGCCGATAGCGCGACAGTGCGCCCCGATAAAGACGGCAAGGCGCGGCACCCCCCCCCCCCCCATCCAATCCGCCCAATTCCCGCCAAAATGCCCGCCTGCGCCTGCCTGAGCTTCCCCTGGTGCCACCCGCCATGCGGCTACTGCCCATCTCAATGCCCACCGTAACGCTCGCTTGACGTGGTCTCTTGCATATCAGAGCTCAGTTTCCGTGCCTTCCCAGCTACCTCTATTTGTCCCCAGGTGTGTCCCCAGGAAGCAGTAGCATCGCCCCGCTGCCTGGCCAGTCCGGGCATCCAGGATGAACACGCTCCCCGACTCCGTGCCCACCCAGAGCACCGCCCCGCCTGGGGCCACGCTGCTAGCGTTTGGAGGAAAGGCATGTCAGGGAACCTGGTGCGGCTGGAAGAAGTTGAAGCGCTTGAACGCGAAACTCATCGGGCTGAGGTTTCAGTTCCGCGAAGCCGTGTGACTTTCAAGGCTTATACCAGTTTATCGTGTCGCAAGTAGTTGTTATATGAGATGGCATGCTTGAAACGAGCTTGTCCGTGTGCAAATTTGGCTCAGTCGAGGCGCAACCTTAGGTGCTGCTCCAACAACGAGACTCTCATATTCATGATTGGCATGAAGTGATGTCGAGAGTAACACCTTTGTCCCAATTAGAACATTGGTCCATGCACCCCGACTCCACGAGGCCGCAGGGTTCGTGCCCACTCCGTGCGTGTCGGTCGACCCCCGACATGGTTATCAGGTTATCAGCGACCAACTGTTCCCGAGTCAGTGACAGTGACCACTGCATCTTTGTAGTGCGTCGGCAATGACTTCACTGTCTTGTGCGCATTCTTGTTGCAAACTCCACACGCGGGCGAGGATATCCACACGCGGGCGAGGACATCCTTCGATGCACGGTGTACATTTGTTCGTGCTGCAGCCGGCATGCTGGTGCTGGAGGCAGAGTTTGCATACCAAGCGGTTCAGCGTTACAGCACCACACCTCTCGAGTCTTTCAGCCCATTCCACGACTCCACACAGCACCGAAGCACTTCGAACATCATGTAGAACACCGACTGCAATAAACACTCCAAGGGGCGCGGAGCCGCGCACGAACCAGGGGCGACACATGGGCGAAGACAACTGCTCATGCGAGAGCTGAGGGCAAGATCCAAGAGGCGAGTGGAGTTACAGTGTTGCACTTCAACACACCGACCAACTGCCACCACGCCGTGACCGCGGATTTTGACATCGCGTCAGGACCTGCCCCTTACTCTATGCTCCAAAGCTGCGTCGCTGACTCGGCTCACACATGAAGCAGTGGCAGTTTTGAGCCGCTCCCCTGACGCCTCGGCTCAACCCGCCCTGCCCACCCGTGCTGCGCAGGCATGCACCCCAATGCTCTGTTCTGAACGTGGACATCCTTGAGGATTCAAGCCTGTGTAAGTGGGGCAAGTGAACGGCTCCAGAAGATCTGCTTTTTCACGGGGGGGGGGGGGGTGCTGAGCGGGGGGTGGACTGACGAGGGGGGGCGGCAGCGAGCGGAGCCGACGGGCCAGCGGAGAGGGGGACGCGGCTGGGGACGCGGCCGGTACCTCCGCCCGGTCACCGCCCGTTGGTTGCCGCCCTTGAAGCGCCGCAAATCTCGTTCAGCGCGATGGGTTGTTTACAATCTTGGCTATCATTTAATTCATACTTCACAGCGAGACCGCGAGACACACAGGCCGACGGTTGCCCACCGAAGCCTAGCCGAACCCAGCGACTTAAGCCACGCCTTTAGCGGGGAATGGTTGTATATGGCAACCAATATCTAGCGCCCGGAAAAACGGAACGTAAGGGGCTTCGTGCGAGGAGCCAAATCCCACCCGAATCGCTTGGCTTTTGCCCCCAGCTCTCTCAGACCTCTAAACTCGTTTCATTCTACACCCAAACACAATTGTCTGCTGTCCACCTACCATCGCGCCCAATTACAAGGAGCAGCGACACAATCACGCCCGAATTGTGAACTAGCCGCTACCTCGCACGTTTTCTGCCGTAACCACCTTACAATGAAATCCACACTGCTTCCGTGTCAGAGGCGAGCAGCTCTGCTCAGCTCCTGCGAGGCTCGGCCCCTCAACTTTCACGCCGCGGCGCACGCAAGCTGCGCGCCACCGCGACCAGCACTTGCTTGCCGGGCGGCTGCAGTTGCCTCAGTGTCATACGATGTCGCGGATGCCGGTGAGGGATATGGCGAGATGCCGATTGACCGATTGAGCGGTAGCTTAGTCTAGGTCTCGGAGCGTGCGCCACGGCCGGCCTGACAGGCTTGGACTGCTGTATTTATGGCCGTGTATTGGTTTGCTGGGGTGCTGGCGCAAATCAAGGGCATTGCGAAGCAACGGTCCTCGCGCGGCCTCCGCGCTCAACCCTCTTACTCCGACGCGCGAGGACCGCCCGTCCCGTCACACTTCACCCCCACCCCGACGCTGACCCTTCCACACCCTGGTCCACCTCCCTCGCAGCCGTCCTCCGTTCGCTAGAGCGCCCCACCAACAACATCGTGTCCCTGGGCTCGCGCCTCCCGCGGTACATCGCGGTCAAGGAGCCCACCAGCTGGGTCCCCTCCTCGCTCCCAGGCCCCTCCGCAGAGGAATCCAGCGGCCTGGACTTCGTTGACCTGGTCAATACCCCCCGCCCCGAGGTCCAGGCGCGGCTGCAGGACGCCGCCACGTACCTCATGCTCGGCTGCGCCAACGGCGTGCTACAGCCCTTGTCGGAGGCGGCCGCCGCCGCCTCGCCCGTCAACGTGCGCGCGCTGACGCGCTTCCGCAACAACGTCACGCGCAACCTGTCGCCGGCCGTCGCGGTCGCCTGCAGCGACGCCATGCAGGCCGCCAAGGCCGCCACCAAGCGCCGCGTGCAGGAGCTGCTGGAGCAGCAGCGCGCCGCCATGGGCGCCATCAACGGCGGCGGCGCCGGGGCCGCGTCGTCGTCGTTCGCCGGCTCCGGCGCCGGCAACATGGCGCAGGTGCCCTGCCGCTTCGTGGTGGCGCCCGCGTCCGCGGAGCACCCGCTCGAGACGCCGGTGCCGGCGCTTTGCGTCAACGATGTCGATAGCGCCGGCGATGGCGCGGCGGCGCCAGTGATCGTTGTCGCGGCGGACGTCTCGGCCGCGTCGGCGGCCGCCGCCCGCGCTGCTGCGGTTGTGGCTGCGCCGGCCGAGGCGGTGGATTCTGCGGCGGAGCGGGTTCTTGCGCCCGCTCCCAGCCACGGCGCACCCAGCTCCAGCGGCGGCGACCTGGATGCGTTGCAGCACCAGTCGGAGCACCACGCCGTGGGAGGCGGGGGCAGCGGCCGGCGGCGGGGCAGCCGCGGCCGCGGCCTGCTGAGCGGCGCGGGCCGCCTGCAGGACCAGTCCGATGCCGCCTGGATCTGAAGCATGCAGCGCAGTGGCCTGTAAGAAGGCACAGACGCACATGTTGTTACATAGGAGGTAGTTGCTAGGAAGGCAGGAGAATTGGCGTTCGAAAATTGTAGCCTTCTGGAGTCTTGTTATGGTTTTGATGACCTCACTGGATAACACACGCACATACGAGCTCCAGTGTTGGCGTGATGCTTGGTGCTTTGACGAGGAGGGGAGTCCTGGCAGTCTGTCCGCGGCGCAGCACATGCTGCGGCACGCGTGTCTACTACCCGAGCTATTTCGTACGAGTGGTGACAGGCCGGAGGGTTCGCTGGCTGCAAGATTCGCGGCATCCGTTTTGTTCATATGTTTGATTGGTCGTTTTGCAAAAGAGTTCGCAGGACAGGAAAGAGGCCTTGCTTGAGTGTGGATTCATGCCTTTTTGCCCCGGATGGAGGGAATCAGCGCTGAGACGGGCTTTTGGATGAGGACTTGAATAAAGGCCCAGGTGCAAAAGCGTTGGCGGCTTATCATGGCCATACACGTTGCCAGGCACGGCGACCGGTACACAATTGAACGGAGCGCGTGGTACAGTGTTTGCCGCGCCTGAGGCGGCGAGGGTTGATTGTATGTGTGCCGGCCAACATGCGTGAAGGCTGGGCTGGTGGGTAGAGCCTGTGTGTTGCGTGACGTCCGAAGTGTGTAGGTATTGAGTGTGCGTGTCACCACGATGACGTTGTATTTCATACCCAACTGAATACTGGCTGTGGCTCATGACACAGCTGATCGGCATGTGAGTTTTGGTGAGGGGTTTGATTTGATAGGGATTCTTATGCTTGCGCTTGTGCGCCAAACCAACGGCTTGTGCGTATGAGCTGAACACGGCGCAATGCCGCAGATGGATGAGGGCCTACGGATGCGCGGCTTGGGTTTCCAGCCTAGGACTTGGGAAGTTGGGGACGTAGGCACATTTTCTGCCTTCAAACCTAAGGCAATAGAGCCATTTCGAGGCAGGCTTGATCTTGTAGTTGTGAGGGCTATCCCCCACCACGAAAGCCCGAGCGGAGTGCCGCTCAGAATTGACGGAGGACATATGAGGTCGCGTGAGGTGACGCCCTACCGCGCCTGTAACAAGCTGCTAGGTTACGTTGCAACGCTCAGCCTCGTCTCCTTGGTCCTTGAAAGCGCAGCGGACAGCGGGACGGGTCCAGCAGTTCAATCCGTGCTACGGTAAAAACTCCACGTCGACTGGTAGTCGCTTTCTTCCCGCCCGCCATCGGCAACCGCAGTTGACCTAGGCTTTTCGGTGTAGGTACATGAGGAGCGAGTTGCGCTTATAGCCCTTAAAGTATGTACGAGGGCGGCGGGCTGGGACTTCGGCCTGACGCTGCGACGCAGCTTGCGGCGGCACAAGCCACGCTTGCTTGTGTCTGGGGCGTGTGGGTGCTATGGATTGGGGCTGGGCGACTGGAGGCAAAGCTACCGGTGCAGTGGCGCTTCCGCATGCGCAGGCCACTAGGGCTGGGTGGCGCCAAGGCCGGGGCTCTGCACAGAGCTACAGACGTGAAGTGGCCTTCTCGTGTCCACTAGTCCCCAGGGGCGGCCTGGCAGTCCCCTGTTGGGAGTCCCACATGGTGCTGGCGGACGTGGCACAGCGGCAGCGCACCCGAAGAGCCCGCGTCTGGCAATGGACCAACCGACCCAGTGAGCCAACCACACAGCCGCGAATGGCGTTGGAACTTGGAGCTCATCGCTGGGGTTCTTGCCGAGTTACCGGCGTGTCCCAGCTCTTCAACAAATGCACGCTGTTCATAAACCTGCTGAACCTGTTTCTACCCGACCTCCTGATGCCGGGCGACAGGCCTCACACCTGCCCCGTATCCACAACTGTCTGCCGCAAAGCCCGTGTGTCTAACGCTACGTGTCGGCTTCTGTCCTGCTCTGTACTATCGCCACACACACACACGCGCGCACGCTAGTGATCGTTCCCACTCCAATGCCGGAAGCCCTGCCGCATCCTTCAGCCGCAGTGGCTGCCCGGCTCACCCCCCAACGAGCAACCAACGCCCACACACCTGCCGACTCCTGCGCTGCCCTTCCCTACGCCGCACGGCAAGCACGCGGCCCAATGTACACATGAAGAAGAGACACGACGTCTCTGAAGTCACAGCGTCAAGTCATGAATGAAACGCGCGCAACGCGCGCAACGCGCGCGCAAACGTTTACAAGGGCGGCCCCGCCCGCCCGTGCCTCCATCCTTCCCAGTTTTCAACCCCAGTCAGTCCATGTCGAGCATCCACAGCATCGCCACGCGGGCCTGGTGCTCAGTGGTTCAGCTTCGTCGTGTAGGGTCCGACGCCGCCGTTGCTCTTGACGTATTCCTGCGTGGGTACGGGCAGCGGGCGGGGACACGATTGGGCATATGATGGGGTGCCAGTCCCCATCCAGGCCAACAGGAGGCATGCGGCCTGGTCCCACATGGGACAGCGCCCTCACTGATGAGGCAAAAGCCCCTCTGCGGCGAGTTTGCGCTCCACGCCAACGCTGAAACGAAGTCGAAGTGCCCGTCAGCCCACGTGCCCGCAGGGGCTGCTGCTGCTGCTGCTGCCCTCCCTGTCCGCTACGCAGGCATGGCCGCGGTCCCCGCGCCCGGCGCCCATGCAACCTGCCCACCCCATCTGCCCCACACCCTTCCCGAGAGCCCAGCTGCTCAGCCGCCCGCGTACCTGGGCATAGGCCGTGACATCGCACTCGTTGTGTTTGTGGTCGAACATGGGGTTGGTGTTTTGCTGCGGGGGGGGGGTTGCAAAGATGGTATATAGAGGGGGGGGAGAAAGGAGAGAAAGCGCCGCGGTTGGTATTGTGCAGTGAAACGCAGGAAGGGTGGACGGTGGGCTGGCTGGGGTATAGGAATGCCCATGCACACCCGCCGCCCCGCCACGCGCCTCGCACGCCGCCTCCTCCTCCTCCAACACCCGCGCACCCCACACCCGCAAAATCTTCCCCGCCGTGCCACCCCTTCTCCGCCAGCCCCCTTCTCCGCCCCCTTCCCCGTCTGGCGCCACCATCTAACACCACCATCTAACGCCGCCATCTAACGCCGCCATGTAGCGCCGCCCTCTGACACGCCCCCTCAACTACTCGTCCACTCACGTTCTGCACACGGTGGAAGAAGCCGTACTCCATGTTGCCCGTCACCGGCAGCGCGTAGCGGTCCACCGGCGGCTTGTCAACATCCTGTGGGTGTGGAGTGAGCAGGCAGCGGTGTGGGCGGGTGGGCGTGGGTGCGCAGGCGGGCGTTTGGCCATCTGAAGTACAGCGAGTCGAAAAGCCATGCGCCGGGATCTATCATGCGTCACAGCTGAGTGCGCGCGCGTAACACCCAGTCCCGCGTGCGGCGCCTGGGAATGCATGACCATGGGAAACATGCGTTGTGGGCCAGGGCTCTCAGCGGCCGTACGGACGCTATGCGAGGTGCTGCGGCACAGATAACGAGCATGGAGCTGTCGCGTGCGTTTGGTGCGCGCCGGGTACGCGCCGTGAACCCTCGCCGCACGCAGGTGGGCCTGGCGCACAAGCGACGTGCCGACTTGCCTTTGCCGCTGCGAGGTTGTGTAGCGTTTGCGTGGCAGCGGCGATGGTGGCAGCGTCCGGGTTTTGCGTGGGCACTGTCCGGTTGGGCTTCTCCGGCAGAATGTCCACTGCAGCGCGAGGAGCGGCGCACGTTAGGCTCTGGTAGGCGGCCACGTAAGCGCACGGACAGGGTCGATGCGACGGGGGGCACATCGCACTTGGGCGTGGAGACACTTCACGAGTGGCCCTGAGTTCCAGAACTCACTTTTACGTGGGTCTGTGATGCAGAACTGGTCGTTCAGCTTCAGCGTCTTCGACTCCTTCTTGACGTGCTCCTCCCAAACCCTGTTCACAGACACCGCATCCATCTTTCCAGCTACCATTGACATTTTTAGCTGAGCTTTCTTTAAACGGCAACGCCAAAGGTTGAGGAAGAGGGGCTCGAAGCTCCGGTTGTGTCTTGCCCAACTGTTGAGCAGCCGTGATTTTAGATATGTAAGTTGATAGCGTTATGGCGACTAGAGCGGTTGCTATTCACAGCGTTGTCATTTGCTCGCGAGGAAGAAACCAGGATGATGAACGCCCATCTCTGCAATGCCCGCCAAAACAGTCGCCTCAGCCCGCAAGCCATGCATAACGTCATTTGACTTCTTTGAGGTTGACTGGAGCACTTGACAGACGGCTTTTTGGAGACAGGACTTCACAACTGGGGCGGGCCACGTCCTTCATGTTTTTGGGAGACTTGCCTTGCCGATATTTGACCCTCAGCCGACTTAACCGGACGCACATTGCGACAGCGACACGCGTGCACGCGCTAGAACGTCGGAACGTCGCGCGGCTCAGTCCCGGCGCCGCCACGGCCTTCCGCGCTCCTTGCTCCACTCCACTTGCGCCCGCCCGCCCAGCTGTCGCAGTCGCTCCAGCGCTCAGCCTTCATACCACCGGCGCGCTCAGCACCGGCCGCTCAAGCAGCGCCCATATCCCCGCCGCGGGCAGCAGCGCCTGCAGCCGTCGCAGCGCCGCTACCGTCGTCGTCGCCGGCCGCGCTTCGGAGTCTCTTGTCTGCTGGGCGCAGCGCCGTCGTAGCTTCAGCAGCGGCGGCACTGACCGCGACCCTGTGTACGACGCGTACGACTACCTACTTCCGCAGCAGCATCTAGAGGCCTGGTACTGGTCGGCCGTCGCCGCCAGCGGGACCGAGAGCGGCAGCGCCGCCGCCAGGTGCGCGAGGGAGCGAGCGTGCGCGTGGTGCCGGCGCATGCAGCTGCCGCGACTCCGCGGGATGCTACCGGCAGCGACCGGCCGCACATGGCGTGTTAGCGTTGCATGCGTGCGGTCGAATTGAGCGCGTGCGTGAAGGGGCACGGAGCCGAGCAGGGTGACGTTTGGGAAACGCTGTGGCTGCACCGGCCAACCGCTGTGGCTGCACCGGCCGCCCCGACATGTGACGACCCCCAACCCGCATGTGCTCCCACGATGTGCTGCCCCTCCACCCATCCCAAGCAGCAGCGAAGACAGCGAGCCGGAGCAGCTGCAGGAGCCCGCCATCCAACGGGCCCAACTGCCTCCGGCGGTTAACGGTTGGCCTGCTCTCAACCAACTGTCAACGGACGCGAAGGGCACTATGGTGCAGGAGGCTGACCCCTTCACTCAGGACCTGAAGCAGGTGGTTGCGGAAGCCGCGGCCGCTGCGGCCGCCAATGGCGGCGCCAGCACCTCCGCGGCGTCGGCAGGTGACGCGGCCGCGGACGACAAGGCGGCGCCGTCGGTGGACGTCACGCGTCACAACTTTGATGTGAGCCCCGCGTGAGGAAAGTGGGCCGCAGCCCATCCCTCGGCGTCCCTGTTTTCTTCTGCGGGGTTCGAGGGAGCGCCTCCCGACGACGTCCTACTTGCACGACTTTGCGCAAGCACTCTTACTGTGCCTTCCTCGCCCCTGCCTCCTCTGCCTCTGCCACCGCCACCACCACTACCACCACCACCACCACCACCCACAGGCGATGCTGCCGGCGGTGCGCCGCTACCTGGCCGCCGCCGACTTCTACGCCTTCGACTGCGAGATGACGGGCCTGTTCCTGGACGGCCACAACGAGAACTACCTGGACGACATGCAGGACAGGTGCGGGGGCCTGGGCGCCTGGGGTGTGTGTGGCGTGGCGCGGCAACAGCGTGTGGTGGTGGCGGTGATGGTGGTGGCGGCGGTGTTTGGGTCGGAGGGGTTATGGTTGCCAGCCCAAGTGGGTCCAATCACCTGACGAATGACGTAACCCCCCAGCGACGGCGACCAAAGTGCACCAATGCTCCCAACCGCCAACCGCCAACCGCTGCACGCAGGTACAACCGCACCGCCGCCTCCGCCCACGCCTACGTCATCAACCAGTTCGGCCTGTCCTGCTTCAAGCGGCTGCGGCCGGACGGGCCGGCGGGCGAGCGGCGCTACGCGGCGGCCACCTTCAACTTCTACCTCTTCCCGCGGCCGCCCGAGGGAGTGAGCGCATGAGCTAATTAGCTGTCTGGCGGTGGGCTGCCCGGTAGCTGGTAACTGGTAGCTGGTAGCTGGGCGAAGCAGCGAGATAGCGAAGCAGCGGCACGGGTGGGACATCCGACAATGTGGCCCGACTGACTGCCGCTGCCGCTGCCGCTTGTCCGCACTGCCGCCGCCGCACTGCTGCAGGGCGCCGCTGCCGCCAACTCGTCGGCGCGGCGGTTCACTTGCGACGCGGGCTCGCTGGCGTTCCTGGCGTCGCAGGTGGGCGGGCTGCGCGCTGCGGGCAGGCCGAGGTAGCTGTTGGCGACATGGGCATTGTGCTGTCGTGAATGTCGGTGCCGGATGAGTAGCGGCGAAGCTCGGGGCACGGCTGGAGCGGGGCGGGGTGGCGGTGAGCATCAGGGCCAAGCTAAACCAAACCGGACTAGGCGGAGTCCAGGGCGCACAGTGTCTGCCGTGCCTGCATGGGGCCCGACAAGAGCCCGGAGGCACCCGCCCTCACTCACCCTCAGAATGCCCCCTCCGCTCCCGGCCCGGGCCACACAGGGCTTCGACTTCAACCGCTGCATCTACGACGGCGTGCCCTTCATGCCCGTACGGCAGCGGGACGAGCTGCTGCGCCAGGTGAGCACTGCTGTGCGGCGCCGCGGGGGTGTACGGCGGGCAGTGTGGGCGGCCAGGGGGAGTTGTGGTGGTGGAGCCCTGGTGCACTGAATCTGGGCAGGGGACATGTAGGGCCCGCTGCTTGCGACCCCCGTGCTGTGCGCTGCCGTTGGCCTCGGTCGGGTTGCGGCCACACGCAAGCACACACAGGCTGGGGAAAGCACACAGCTTGACCGCCGCCTTGGCGCACCGTGTTCCGCACACGCGTGCGCAGGTGGACGGCGACCGCGGCGGCAACGAGGGCGGCGGCGCGCGGGCGGATGTGGTGCTGAGCAAGCCCGAGGACATTGCGTTTGTGGAGGTGAGCCCGGGAGGGTTGCAAGGAGGCGTACAACAGCAGGAG
The DNA here is from genome assembly GCA_016834605.1 of Chlamydomonas incerta. Taxonomy (NCBI): domain Eukaryota; kingdom Viridiplantae; phylum Chlorophyta; class Chlorophyceae; order Chlamydomonadales; family Chlamydomonadaceae; genus Chlamydomonas; species Chlamydomonas incerta. The sequence continues at coordinate 879,438 of JAEHOC010000039.1, forward strand.
CAGCTGGGGTGGGCGCGAGGATGAAGGGGGCGAGGGCGCGGGCGAAAGTTGGCAGGTGTTGGCTGCGATGGGGCTCGCGCACACAGGCTGACGTGGCTCAACCCCAACTGCCACCAGTTTGCTCGCCCCGCGCTTGGCAACCCCCCTCCCCGCCCCCCTCCGCTGCAGGGTCTGCTGACCACGGTGCGCGAGTGGCTGGCCGCCGGCGCCGCCGCCCCCCTGGACCTGCCGCCCGTCAGCCGCTACCTGCGATTGCTGGTGCGTGTGTGCGTGTGTGCGTGTGTGCGTGTGTAACTACGGTTTACAGTTGCTTGATAGAACCTCGTGATCGAGTGTCCTGAACAACTAACCAGCGCTAGAGCCAGGCTCCAGCACAGTAGTGTTCGCATAGTCTGGTAGTGCGTGTCTCCCAAGCATATGCGCGAAGTTGCGGAGTAACCCGCCGTTTCTGCCCTGTTGGCATACCCTCATCGACTTCTGTGAGCCGGCACTGTCGCTATGCATTGTTTGTTCGACTAGCAATAGGTCATGCACCAAACCAAGTCAGGCACACGTAGTCAAGG